>NDXB01006187.1:62575-88296 GCA_002631895.1 Agapornis roseicollis | reverse complement strand
GGGGGGGGGGGAGAATCCTTCTGGAAATCCCTGTTGCTCTGTAGGATCAGGCTTTGTCCTCTCCTTTTACTCAGTGGGAGCAGCAGTGCTTTAGGAAGCTGACAAACTCCCTGTAAGACTTAATCTTGCAGATAAACCCTTTAAACCTCCTTTGGAAAATGAACCCTGGTGAGGATGATGTTCAGGCCCTTTGGGGAGCAGGAGATAAACCTGCTGGGAGAAAGGGGGTGAACCTGCCATCCATTTTTACTGGGAAAGAGAACTGGGCTCTGTGTGTAGAAAATACTTTTTGGAAGCCTGCAAATGGATGTTCTGGTAGCACAAAGCAAAGATTTGAGCTGGAGCAAATGGGCAATCTGCCTCTTTGTAGCTGGGGAGCAGGGTGGGATGGGAACAAAAGGGAATATAAACGCACTTCTGCACTTAGGAGAACTTGCTGCTGGGGATGCACATCCTGCAGCCACAAGGTTCTGTTTTCTCATGTTAACTGACAGAATTTTGGGAGAAATCAAGAGAGAAGTATTTAATTTCTTTCATGTCTTTTCCCCTTGTCCCTCTGTAAACTGAGTTTCTGGATGTTGCCTGCTTGCTGAAGGATTGTGTTGGCATTCTGGTGTGTAATGGGGTGTACACTGAAATGTGTATATTGCAAACATATGGTTTCTCTTTTTAACTTTCCCTTCCCCCTTACTCATGTCAAACATTGGTGTGTCTGCCAGCATCCTGGATGGAGATGTGATGCAAGCTTCCTAGCATGTATATGATTTGTGGGACGCAGTGTCACTGTGTTAACTGAGCTGGACTGCCTTGCCTCCTGCTTCATGTCTCCTGTAAACCTCAGTGGTTGGTGTGGTGTTTTTTTTCTCTTGAGCTCTCTTCTGTGGAGCTGTAAAAGTCTTTCAACAGGGAATAAAGAGACGTCCTGTGTGGAAAGAGGTGAACCTTGCACTGGTGCTTTCAAAAGATTTAACATGTTTCCTGATGAGAAATGTTGCTCTTTAGAGTCCACCATTTAGTAGGTTACCAGCTCAATTTTTTCCACATCAGGATACAAGAAAGCCATNAAAGAGACGTCCTGTGTGGAAAGAGGTGAACCTTGCACTGGTGCTTTCAAAAGATTTAACATGTTTCCTGATGAGAAATGTTGCTCTTTAGAGTCCACCATTTAGTAGGTTACCAGCTCAATTTTTTCCACATCAGGATACAAGAAAGCCATGTGTAGTTTAATCCTTAATTTGTACTGGCTTTGACTGAAAATAGCCATATGTGGCTTTTATTTTATGTGGATGGCTCCATACCATTTTGGTGCAGGAAGCAAAAGACCAAGTTTTCTACCTGTGAAGAGAACTTCTGTAAAACTGCCCTCTTCATTCTGGCTACAGGATTACTCAGCACTGGGAATGACTCAGGCAATTATAAAGGTATAGATTAATGTCTGTGATTATGCTTGGTTACTGTTAGTAATGGCTGAGTAGCCTTCTTAGACTTAAATAACTTCTAGTACACTGAATCGAGGAACCTTGCTCAGGATCAGAATCTGACTTTCTTGTCAAAAAAGATGAAATGGAGGTGGAGTCAAAGAAGCAATTTCTAAAGCATTTCTATGAAATGTGTCTCTAGAGTAGTGGATACTGCCTCTGAGACATGTAAATTTTCATGTAAAAAGAAAAATGTAGTCTGTGCTGGTGAAGGTGGTCTTCGAAGTGTGGATTGCATATAAATCACTGCAGTCTCCTTTCTGAAGCCTGAGAAAAAGAATTCTAGCTCATGCTGCTTGTGCTGATAAGCTCCTTGCACGCGCAGGTTTCCTCAAATCCAGCAATTCCTGTTGGAAATGCGGGTAGCAGTAGTGAAGTTGGTTGGAACTGGGTCATTCTCATTTTGCTACTTTTTTGGAAAGATGAGAGCAGTTCTGGTTGTGGCTGCTTGATTTAGGAGCATCCTCTCTGCTGTGAGCAGGCTGTGCCAGAAACAGAAGATAAATTAGTAGTGGGAGTGCTCCCTTGCTCTGTTCCTGTGCCCTTTCTCCCCTGACAGATTCCTTCGTAGTGATGAAGACAGTGCAGGCTGCATGAACAGATGTGGTGGGAGTTTCTTATCCCTCAGAAATCAAGCTTAAATTGAAAATTGAAGTCACTGTTTCCTGAATGATTAGGTTTTTTAATGGCTGTGGTTCATGTAGCTTTTGAGTTGGGCTCTGCTTTCAAATGCATGAATCTTTTGGAGTTGAGTATTTAGATTTCTAGCTCTGTTCATTGCAAGCTCTACATATGTATGCCTGTGTGGGAGAAAATTGTCTTTGCAGGTATAGAGGAACTTCTTAAGATTTTTGCTTCCCCAAATTTATTTGCCCATCTTGTGCTGGTGTAGCTCTCCTGTTCTGAAAATGCACAGCCATTGAAATGGAAAAGCCTGTAAGTACTCACCAGGTATGATTGGAGTCTTTGGATGTGAAAACTGGAATGGGAAGCATGGAAGTTCAATGGCAACTTTTGAGTTTGGCCTGTTTTTGGTTTGTTCTTTTTTTATAGTATGGTATTGATTGGTACCTGTGAGTCTTATGTGCTAGCTGCAGCCAGTTTCATATGCCTAACTATTTAAAACCCATTCAGGAAAAATATTACACTGTATATAACTGCCGGAGGACTAAATGGAGTGTTTAGACTTCAGTCTTGGTGCCATATGTTTTGTTTTAGCATTTCATCGCAGATTCCCACTCCTCCTCCCTAGCCTAGCTAAACAAATTTAATGCCTACACTATATTCCCAGTATTCAGGCTTGTTAGTTCATTGGAAGATCTGCTTTGTGTACTCATTTGTAAACTTCCTCCTCTTAAAGTTAGTAGAAAAGCCTTTTTGTTGTTTGCATTATGTTAAAGCTTGTATAAAATCAACTTTGGGCAAAGGTAGATCTATGTGAAAAAATGCTAGAGGTCATTCATAGTACTTTGGTCTGCTTGGGCACTTGTCGGGGGATTCTTAGTACCACGGGTTCTCAGCTGGTTGGATGCAGACTAATATATCTTCTTGTGTATTCCTGAGTGAGGCTGAATAGCCAGGTTACTCCTGCATCCAGTCTACCCTTCCTTCGAATACCTGGCACATCTCCTTTCTTTAAGACCTTTGATACTATCGCCCTACTAGAACAGGACTAAATTAGAGTCGGTCTTCAGCAAAAGGTGTTTAGTTGTGCGTGTGTCTTTGTTTAGTGTTCTGTTGTTTGCTCTTTGATAGGAAGGCGGGTAAAATACACAAGGAAGCAAACTGAGGACATACAAAGCCAAGCAGTGGTGAAAGAGGCTGGCTGGGAAGAATACATTGTTGTTAGTGAAGCGGTGTGGCTGCTTTGCAGCTCATTTGAGGGGAGGGCAGAGACAGTTCCTGCTGCTTTTGGCTATTTGGGGTAGTAAGAAAAAAACTACACAGTGTGTTTCATGTAGAAGTAGTTCACAATTTCCTGTGGCAGTTGCTTCCAGTACTTTTAGGTTCCTGGACTGATTAAGGTTTAACATTTCAATTTCTCAAGAATACTATTTAAATAGTTTAAATTTAATGCAAATATCTTGGCTTGTGGTGGGAAATGTGAATGTGCTATGCTCCTGAGCACACCTGAGAGGTGTATATGCTGGCTGACAAATGCACGCCTGGGAGGCTTCTTCCTTCTGCAGCTGAAAAAGTCTTGGAAAGAATCAACTTTTCCCCAGAACATTTGTCTATTTAAACTTGGCAGCATCTGCTTTATTTCTGAGTGTTAGCAGCTTGCCCACCAAGTCAGTGTCTAGAGATGTAATCTCTTAATGAAAGTTGGAGCTATTTAAAATGATGGGCAGTAACAGAGTCCTTTTGCTAATTGTGTTAGTAAATGATGAAAATCTGCATTTGGTCAAATTTTCTTGGAAGGTTTCCCTTAAAATGCACTATATCAGTTATAAATCTCTGTGGCAGTAAATTTAGCTGTGGACACGCTAATGGAACGCTTGTGAATTCAGTGTTATTAAACTTTCTTAATAGGGAGAGACAGACTTGAGAGCTTTGTGGGTGTAGAAGAATAGCTGTTGGAGCAGTGAAATTTGGCATTGCAAAATCTTTGAAATCTCAGGATCCTGGGACTTTCCAGATGAGTTTAGGCTGTTACCCTGTACTCCCTTTAGAATCAAACAACTGAGATGCAGATATGAAGAACTTGGCTCTCAAAGTTGATGCATTTTCCTGTGACTTCACCTAAGGGAGTTCAGCCCTGGTATTTCTAAAAAACCATGAAGCTCTGTCTGTATTTCTGGCAGCTTTGCAGGAAAGTCTGCAGCAGGGTTAAATCTCTGGCTGACAGGTAGTCCAGGCTCTTGACCAGAAGGTCATCGCTCATGGGTGTGTGAGAGGAGATGTGATACCTCTGATGTGCAAAATAATGCATATGGTAATGTAGGGAGCTGTACTGAGAAAATCAAGCTTGTCTGACTTGAGTAAGACAAGGTCACTGTAACGAATGGTGGCAATACGGCTAAGTGACAGCAGGGGTACAGGTACCTCACTAGGGCGTGATGCTGCCTCAGTATTTCTCATGTTCCTCTTGTGTACTAATACAAAGAGACTGACCTTAGTATGGGATTAAGCTTGATCCCTTAAGTTGCTTGAGTCTGGAGTTTACCTCAAAACACTGCCCATGTTTGGGGTTCTCAAGTTAATCATCAGAACCTATGTATTCCTTGTATTTAACCAGATTATATGGTCCTGTCACATAATACAAGCAGGTAGGATTTTACAGTGATCTGAGTGCAAAAAGGAAAAATCCAATATTTCTTTTCACCCCTACTCAATAACTATGACATAAACCAACTTTTATCTTTTCTGAGGCCCTTCTTTCACCACTCCCCAAGATTCTTAAAGATTGCTGTTTCCTCATGTGCATTACTGCACACAGAATTTTTGCTTAACACATATTTTGTTGCAATTAAGAGAAATTCCACCCTGGGGAAAAAAACACTTTGGTTTTGTGTCAGCCTCCACAGAACTAGTCTAATACATTGTACAAGGATTTCTTGCATCTCTTTGGTTCTGCACACTGCAGGGGACAGTTGTCTTTAAGTCTTAAAAGCTTCATGAATCCCATCCATGAATGAAGTACAGAGTAAACTCAGAACACTGATTCGCTTTCTCACCAAATTAGCTAAATTTTTCTTTCACCTCCCACCCCTTAAAGTTTTATACAGCTCATACTGCATGCTTGTGAAACAACACTTACAAACTCTTCTAACTCAGTCAAATTAAAATGCACTTTTTGAGGGAATACAGAAGAGCTCTTCTGAATGAGGTTTTAATTTCTTGCCAAATTTCAATTTTCTGCTCCATCCGTTTTGTCTTGAGAGGTACTGAGTTGGGGGTGGGGGAGAAAAAATTTCTTGTTCTGTTTCATTTCACTGTTTCATGCTAAAGTGACTTTATAGCATTCTCTTGAATGGGTATTTCCTTCAGGCAGGAAATGAGCCTATGTAAATTCATCCTGGAGAGAAGAGGTAGGAGCAGCTGTTAAAGAATAGTGTGAGTTGAAATACTTCAGTGATTGTCTCTTACTGCAGTGAATTCTCCTTGGGTTTTGCTAACATGTCACTGCTTTATAGTCATGAATGGTAATATAAGCATAAACTTAACTCTTTTTTACTGCTGTCACCTTTTTAATAATAAAGCCGTGTGGGAGGATGATGTTTCCTTTTCATCCATCCACAGAATTGTTGATTAAGTTAAAACTGCAGAGTGAAATTTTGATCTTGAGTACCCCGCCTCACTTCTGGTGACATTTGACTGAGCATGTGGCTTTGGCCTGTGGTACCCGCTGCTCACTTATTGTGTGGAAGGATTTGAGTTGCCTTTATTCTTAGAGCAGAGTTAATGGGTAAGTTTTGCAGTTTGTTAGAGGGGAGGGTGTTGGAAATAGGAAAAAGTTCTACAAAACTAGTTATGAACATGGAATTGCATTGACATGCTTGCTGTTGATGCTTCAGATTGTTAGGTCTTGTATGTTTTATAAAACTGAAGCTTTCCTAAACGTTAGTTTAACAGTAGTTACTGTTGGACAAGTTGTGCATTTTCATTTTTAATTTGGTCTAAGGCTTTTGCTCATTTTTGGTCTTCAGGGAATTGCAAGTCTATTTTCTTAGGTTCCAGGGCTTGTTCCAGCTATTCTGAAAAGGAAGCTTTGAACACAATGCAGAGAGTAGTGGAAAATGATGGCATATGGAAAGTGAGAGCACAAGTTTATGGTTGTAGGATAAGAGTGCTTAGAGAATATTTTTCTTAAGGAAATTAGCTGTCTGGGTTCAGTGCTGATACCTGTTGAGGTAAGGGGGGGGGGCAGCTGAAACAGCAGTCAGGCATTTGGGGTGATCTCCTACTTCAGGCAGGCAACACAATATTAGGCTATCTTGATGGCTTAAAACTCATAGATTAAAGACTATGCTTCTTGTCATTGAGTAAACACCTTTCCTGCAAAATCGCCTGGGTGGATTTCATTGTGTCAGTTTTCAGAACAAACCTGGAAAGCTACTCTCACTTATTTTGCTGAGGGGCAGAGCTAGAAAAGACTCCCAGGGATGTGGAGTCCAGTTCCGTGCTATAGCCAATGCCAAATCGTATAATCCCTATACCAAATTAATGAATGCTTGTGGTTTGAAATGGTGCATGGGGGAATTATAGGCACACATTCTATTAAACACTCAAAGCTCCGTGTGACCCTGTCATCACTGCATGAAACAGCTGCTTAATGGATTTCCTATGACGGTGGGAAGTAACAATGCCTTCTCTTTTATAGCATGTCTCCATAGCTCTATAGGTGTTTTCCTTACACTGCCTGCTTTACGTTCAGGTGGTATCTGCAAGGAGACACTTTCAGTGAAGGCTTGAGAGAGCTGCAACTAGAAATTTATGCTGTCTCTAAACCTTAAATGTATTGACTATAAACATCTCTGATTTATGATTTGTTAAGATCTGCCAGTGAAAACTGAGTCCTTTGGAAGCTTGACATGTTATGTCCTCACCTGTAAGAATTTTACCCCTTATGCAAGTTCTTTGTGAACCTCTTTCTGTGTCTGACCTTGTGAGGTAGTGCACCAAGCACACTGAAAGCTGAGGTTGTAACTTCACTAAAGTAAAAATGGTTACTGAAGATGCCAAGTGCTGTCTATTAAATAACTTGCTATTAACAGCTAAGAAATACCTTGGTATTGACTTCCAGCAAACTGTACTTCACTGGATAAAAGCATCCTGAGCATGACCTCTCTTCCTGTTGAACAACTTGCTGATGCAAATCTGTATTTGAACAGCTGAGAGGCTGGTGGGCTAGCAGCCTAAGCACAGTTATTTGTCCAGATCCTAAGGCTCAGGATAGTTCTAGCTACTCGTGGTTGAAAAATGAAATTTTTAACCAGTGTGCTGAACTTGTTTGCTGAACACGTTAGCAGACACAGAAAAGACTTATTAGATCAAGCTATTCCCTGAAAAGAAAGGATAATAGCCTTCAAAAGAGGACATAATGGGTACTTAAAAGCTTATTTACCTAAAATAGCCACTGTACTATCAAACATCTGCACTGTATGCAGACAGATTGTTCTGTTTAGTGGAATCCTGGCCAAATAAAATATCCTCTACAGTTGACAATTACATTTGAGACAGAGTTCAGAGATAAAGGTTGGGAGTGAAAAGGAGAGTGCTGGCTTGACTGCTGCACTGGGGCTGCATTTTGAGCCCTGGTAATACCTGATGAGAGCTAGCATGATACTTACATTGCTGTATATACCGTAACGACAACTGACAGTGATTAAAAGAGAAAGATAAACTTTCTCCAGTAATATTACTGTGTTAGGAAATGAGATGTTTGAGCCTGCTTTCCATCATGTAGCATTAACACTGCATAGCTGCAGTGCCCTTTAAATTAGCCACAGATGTTGGCATAAAATCAAATAAATTATAATTGGTTTCAAACTGAAAATCTAATTTAGGCATGCTAATAGCATCTTAAGTAAATGTGGTGGGTCACACAGGACTTGTGTAACTGGCCCTCTGGAGCTTAGTGTAGTTAGTGCTGTGGGGAACATGGTTTCAGAGGTGTTCCCCAAATCACCTGGGGGCCTTGTGCAACCAGAGGGTGTTTGCATTTTCTGGTGAGGTTCTGGTCTCTTTCCTGTATACCACCAGTATGTAAGTAGTGTTTCTGTCCTTCTATTGAGGTGGGCTTCAGGTAAAATCATACCTGTTTAAAGGCATGATGAGCATGTGTGCTAGTTTGAGCTAATTTGGGGCATTGATTCTGTGATTCTACTCTGTGACTCTATTCTAGGTGTTATAAGAGGTCAGGCATACAGTCAACAACAGGACCATCTCTTCTATGCTTTGGTGTTTGCAGTGGAAAGGTTGGGGAGGATATCAGATAGGCTGATGCTAGTCCCTGTTAATCCTTCTCTCTGCTGTTACCATCTGTGGCCAGTGGCTTTCTCTTGCGTTTATTTTTTCCACTTGCATCTCTTGTTCTAGTGTAGAGTCCAGTGGCTGTAGCTCTTGGCTGTATTTAGCACCACTTAGCAGCAGGAAGGCAGCTGAAAGCTTGGCTCTATGTTGTAGACCATAAACTGGTGACTTCAGGTGAAGCAGCTCATTGGTGAAATCAGATAGCAAAGTGACCTGGTGATAATTGTGTTGGATATCTTACTGGCAGCTTTTGCATGGACAGTCCTATTCCTCACTCTCTGTTCCAGTCCTTATATTGACAGGACAACTGTTTTGTCTTCAAAAGTTTCACTTCTATGCTTAGCCTGTAACGATTCCCAACCCGAATACTTGCCGAAGGTGGGAAAACAGATGACATTTTTCTGTGTTCAGAGCCTAAAAGATAGTGAAAGGGTTTTGAGAGAACAATGCGGTGTGGGGTGGGGTGAAAATTTCCATAAGACTTCCCTTCCTTTTCTGCAGAAACCTTGGCATTGAGTTGTGCATTTTACGGTAGCTGTAGATCTCTCTGCAGAGCGTCATTTATTTATCATGTTGAGTTTCATGGGGCCATGGAGAGATGTACCCTGCAACAGCTACTGCTTGTCAGTTCTGATGCCTCTGAAAGTACTGGACTTCTTATAAGTGAACTGGATACGAGGCTGACAACTGAAAGACCTGGGCAGTTAAGTCTGCAGTGTCAAGCTTTTCTGTGTTGCAGGACCACTGTAGGGGAAATACATTTAAACAAGTCACAGCAGCACTGTGGGACATTGTCTTACATGGGCAGGAACCTCTGAGCTCCGAACACAATGCGTGGCTTTCAGTGGTATTTTCAACAGGGAGAGCTCTCATCAAGATGGTAAATAATTCACTGTCAGCAAGTTTGTGTGCAGGTCAGATAGTTTGGCTGTATTTCTAATTGGATAGCTGAGTTTCAGAAACGTGCTGCTTATTTTCTGAAGTTTTTTGAACATGCTGGATTAATGCTGGAATGTCAGTTGTCTGCGGGACACTGCAGGAACTGACATGAAATGACTGAGTAAAGATTCTCAGGCTTTGGGAAAGACTTGTAATTGAGTCTTAGCAACATAAAATCCCTTGTGTGGGGGTACTGTTTGAAATAAATGGCCTTAACTTGCACAGCATTGTAAACTACTCAAGCTCTGGCTGTACTGAAATAATGATCAGAGGTCATTATAAAGAGATACACGTGCAGTTTAAATGAAACAAACAGAATTTCATAAGTAATAACTATGCTTTTTTTTCTTCTTCCAACTCTTTCATGAAAAGGTCTAGACTGTAGTCATCAGACGTGCTGGTGTGAAATAGAAGTCATTTGCACTGAGTTCTTAATTCTGTGCCTGGACAGAATTCTGCGCCTCCCAATTACTACCTTTTCTCAATGTGTTGCCTAGCACATGCTCCATGTGTACTTGGAGTCACCTTTGGCTTGAACCCAGATGAATGTTTGCAGCACTTGGCTGTGCTCAAGGTGAGCCTGAAAGAGGAATGAACATGCTGCTGACTTCAGTGATGTGATTTATGCCGTGATGAAGGGTAGAGGGGCATTTTAACATTGACTGCATGAAAATGCAAAGTTTTAGTATAATTTCTTTAAAATGGGGTTGAGCTATTCCTCTGAAAGCCTTTTTTCTCAGAAATAAGAGAACAGCTACTCATGTAAATGTGAAGTTTAGCTATGATGCCTGCCTGTAGGACTGCTGCACACACATAGTGCAGTGTTCTCATGTATAGTGTGTATTTATGCTGTGATATGCAGTGAGTGGGGATTGTTTGTTTTCCTCTAGCCCCTCCCCTCTCCCCATAGGCTTTAAAATTGGCTTCCTCACAACTGTTCAGTTAAATCTGCTTTTGCTTTCTGGCTTTGCGTAGGCTTCTTTGTTATAATAGGTGATTTATTTCTTCCCTGTGCTGTATTAGCAAGTATTTCTTTCCCTCTTCTCTACTCAATATTTTTCCACCTCCATTGTAGGTCAAATACCGCACAACTGGAGTTGAGAGAGGGTGCATCAGGTTAAACCTGGCCTCTTACTACCTCTGCCAGGGTTTTAAATAGGGGATTGTCATCTTGCACTGTTCTTGTCATCCTTCAGCTTGTGGAGGAATAAACATAAAGCTCTGGTTCATCTCACTAGAAGAAATATTATTCATAGTAAATCTGTATCAGGAATGAATGGTGGAAAGGTGTCTGGGAGTGAATGTGGCTGCGTTGGTGCAGCTCTGGGAACTTCTGGGGGTAGGTGCGTATCTGCACTCCCTGTGTCGGTGTGGTAGGGGATCTCCATTTGCTCTTGTCATTTTGTAGCTCTTTTGCCATCTTGGCCTTGTGTTGCACTGCTGCTGCTTTAGTTTCCCCTAGGTTTTCCCACCAGGGACAGAGCAAAACTAGCTGAGTTCCCCCTATTAGTTTGCTGTTGCTTTTAGTGTTTCTAACAGCAGTGCTTAAGAGGCGGCTTGTTGTCTGGGTTCGCTCTGAGCAGTGCTAGAAGCACCCAAGTGATCCTCCTGCTGATTCTGGGCCATAACTTCAATTCTTGCATCATTAAAGCTTGCAACACTCTTCCTGCGATACTGGGCTGAGTAGATGACACTTTCCTTTGAAAGCTTTTTCCTTACTGTCGGTAGACTTTTTTTGTCATATCTGTGGCAGTAGTAAGAATACGTCTGAGTACCATTACAAATTCCCTTTAGTTTTATTGATGCTATCTGTAACTGTGAATGTGGATTACAGCTTCCATTTTGTAGTGGGAATTTGACACATAGTGGGTAGATTGCTTGAAGAACTATGACATATTTTATTCAAGGACTGTTAACATTGCATTACTTCACTCTTCCTGAATTGTGGGGCTCATGTCAGGAAGACTTTTGACATCTACTGGTCTCTTCTTACTGAGGCCTGCTTGGGGAAAGGAGTATTTCTACCCTGTACTGAGCTGACTATGAATTGAAGAGAGGCTTTTTGCTGGCTTGTGTTTAGAGGAGGCTTGTTTTTTACAAAAGGACTCTTTTGTCACCATTAACCTTAAGCAAGGTGGAGAAAATAGAGGCAAAACTTAGTTTTCATAGTAAGTGGACCAAACAGTGCCAGATCAGTCTGAATTTGCAATCTGGAATTTAATTTCTGATTTAATTAGGTCTGTATTTGCACTGTGTTCTGTAACAACGCTTAATAAATTCTATTCCCAGTCTTGTAGCTTCTTGTTTTATTACTGTATTGTCCTTGGAACAAGTAACCACAGAGCAGGGCTCCCACAGCAACTTCGCATAAGGCTGTCAAAGAGCTGAAGCACCCATAGATAGAGGTTGCTGTCGCTGTGCCTCCAGTGGCAGGCGTAAATACTAAGTCTGTTACAAAACATTAAAGGTTTCCTGGGCTTTGGATGTTCTGTCTCTGTGATCTGGAGTGAGGACCATTAATGTCACATATTTGACCAAGAGACCTTAGTGTGTGTGTGCATGTGATTCCACAGCTGGATCTTCTGTTCATCGTTATTATAGATGTGTAATCCCATAAAAAGATCTGGAGTGAAGCAGACTGCCTAATTCTTGATGCTTCTGCAGCTAGTTGCAGCAGGGTGATTTAACTAACCAGGGTGGCTGGTGTAACTAACAGGGTGTAAACCAAACCCTTTGAGACATCGTGCCAGATCCCACAGAACATGGTTTTGAATTTTAATCTTTTTGTACCTGAAACTGGATACCTGGAACCTGAAAACCATTGCTTGGTGCAGAGCAGCCTTGCAGGGAAGTGTTTTGTGTGCATTGTTCATAAGAGGAAAACCCAGGGGCACAATTATAAACAGAGCCTGCGTCACGAGTGGCTTTCTGGCACCGCACTCCAGATAGTGGCGGATAGATTCCAGATCTCATTTAAAAATAGAGAGCTTGTGTGCTTGGGAATGGTGAAAGCAGAGGGCAGGGTTGTGCAGGGGTGTTTAGCTGAGCATGGTCTCATGCTGAAGAAGACTTGGGAATGTGAGTTATAGGGCTAGGCTGAGAGAGCTGGATTTCTTCAGCCCTAGAAGAGTGAGCTATGGGGGGGGGGTGTGTGTGTGTGTGCTCTTGCTGTCTTGCTGATCTGGTGTGAATTTATAGAAGAGATGAAGTTGGACTCTATAGAGATGCACAGTGGAAAGCAACAGNGAGAGGGCTGGATTTCTTCAGGCCTAGAAGGGTGGGCTATGGGGGGGGGGGTGTGTGTGTGTGTGTGCTCTTGCTGTCTTGCTGATCTGGTGTGAATTTATAGAAGAGATGAAGTTGGACTCTAGAGATGCACAGTGGAAAGCAACAGTTGCGGTTAGTGTTGGGAAATCTGATTAGATGGTGAGGTGAAAAAAAAACTTTCACCATATGGGTGGTCAAGCACAGGAATAGCCAAAAAGGTTGTAGAAATATGTATTGTTAAAGATATTCAAAATTAGACTGAATTTGATGCTGAAGAACCTGATCTAACTGGGGATCTGCCTTTCAGCAGCGTAGTGGGCTAAAGGCCTTCAGGGTTTCTTCCAGCCAAAATTACTTGTAACATTCATTTGATCCTGGAAGAGTGTATTTTCTCTACAGAGGGAACTTAATACCACATTGATACACTGCTGCTCTAGGACTGGTATGGAAGATGTCCCTGGTGGTTGTGACAGCTTTGTGAGCAACTGACTTACCTTTAAAGGTAAATTTTCACATCCCCAGGGTACCTGAAACTCAGTTCCAGTAGTGGGATGGATTTAAAGCTCAGGGAGCACTGTTTTGTGAGCACTCTTTCTATGCAACTTGTTTGCCATTGTACTTGGTTGGGAATACTGTTATAGAGCCAGAATTTGATGTTTGTCTTGTGACCATTTGGCATTACTCTTCCCATTCCTGAAGCAGATATCTCTGCCAAGAGGACCTCTGGCTTCAATTGCATTTGCCTGGGAGGAGGCATCAGTGCAATTCATCCCAGTCTTACTGGGAGAGCTGCACTGTCCTTATGTGGAAGCAAAGATTCAGTTACCTTTGGAGTCAGAATGTATATGAACATGCCGTTTCCTCAGGTCAGTGCCCTGTCTTCCCACTCCTCCAAATAGCTTTGAAATTACTGGTTTCTATTAACTTTAACATAGATATCAGAGGGTTTGTTTTTTTTAAACACCCCCCCCCTCCCCCAAACAAACAGCCCCTCTACCAACACCCCCAAAAACCCAGCTTTGTGTAAGTTACATGACAGTGACTGCAGAAGAGGTGGTGTCCAACGTCCCTTGAAGGCTGGTAGTGGATGTGTGTGGGGAGTTTGTCTCAGCTTCTCAAGGAGAAGTTCAGGATGGAGCTTTGGATGCTAAAGGTCCAGCATAGATCCAGAGGACCAGGGGTGATAACCTGGAAAATGAGGTTTCAGTAACTGAATGCTTGGGGAGTTTTTTTGTTTGAGTTGTTTTCATCCCTTTTGAGGTTGCTTTTATTTCAGAAAGAGCTATTTAATCACAGCAACATGAAAGAAGGCAGGGTTAGGAAGGTTATGTTTTCCTCCTTAGGCAGTGTTTCCTAAAGTAGGTCATGACCCTCTTATGCAGGAATTTTGCAGCTGCTATCCTAAGGGTTGGAACTGTATCTGAGAGCCTACAGAGGTGAAAGCAGGGGGTGTTAAACAGATCCTAATACCCACCTGGGGTCTCTTCCCTTCTCCACACCCTCAGTCCCCCATCCCTCAATAAAATGATGTCCTGCTTTTCAGGAATAAAGCAGCAAGCATCTGGCCTTGCCCACTTTTCTTTGTTTTGCTAAGCTGTTACACTGGAAAAGATTAACCAGGGAGTGAATTTTCTCCGAAAGCTGATCTTGAGGGAGGGAAAGAGCTGCAGCACTGACCTTGATCAGTGTCTTGAGATGGAGAGCAAGCATGGACTGAGCACAGGAATGTTAACTCAGTGCTGCCCGTATTGCTGCAGCTGAGCAGCACATGAGACTGAGGTTGGCTC
This sequence comes from Agapornis roseicollis, assembly GCA_002631895.1. Taxonomy (NCBI): domain Eukaryota; kingdom Metazoa; phylum Chordata; class Aves; order Psittaciformes; family Psittacidae; genus Agapornis; species Agapornis roseicollis. The sequence goes on along the minus strand of NDXB01006187.1, from coordinate 73,850 downwards.
TGATCACAGCAGATCTGCATCTGCTGGGAGGGTTGGTTTGTGTAAGTTGTGAACATAAAGCCCTTTTGCTGTTTTTTCTAATTAAAGGTGGCTTATATCAGGCAGGGAAATCTCTTCTTTCTCCTTCCCTTAGTTGTGGCTGCCCCATCACTGGCAGTGTTCAAGGCCAGGTTGGACAGGGCTTTGAGGAACCTGGTTTTAAGGGAAAGGTGTCCATAGCAGGGGGTTTGGGACTAAATGCTCTTTAAGGTCCCTTCCAACCCAAGCCATTCTGTAATTCTGCCTTTCCCCATGTATTTGTTACCTGCTCTTAAACTTTAAAAAACTTACTTGCTAAGCATTTTCTATTCCCTGTTGGTGTTATCATCTCTATCTATGCTTGCTTTCACTTGCCAATGTGGTCAGCATCCTTGCTGCAGCTTCTCTCTTTTTCTTCTCTTGCCACCCTGAAATTTCATAAACAGATTGTAGGCTGCAAAGCCTCAAGTGGCCATGTTGCTATGTTTCCTGTGCTCTTCAAAGAAGCATGGAAACCTGCCTTTGTTTGGTCCCAGAAGCATGGCATGCTGCTGCTGCTACCGAAGAGCAGCTTGCTTGTGGCACATCGTGCTGCAGCTTGGCTTAATCCTTGCTTGGTATGCTTTTGAGATTTCATTGTTTCTCTATAATTAGTGGTACAGAGGAGCTGAAAGAAATGATGAATTAGTGGGAGAGGGGGGAGTGGGGAGAGCAGGTGGTAATCGAACTGAAGAGAGCTGCCAGAAAAGTAGGAGCAGCAGGGAATTAAATGGGAGGAGTCTGGAGTTCAGATGGTTCTGTACTATGTGCCCAGAAGGATTTAGTTTGGGATTTCATTGCTGTTCAAATAATGCCATACACTAATAACAGATCAGGTTCCTGTAGGCTGGGGCATTGTCTAAACACTTAGTGAAGAGCAGTTTTTGCCCTGAAGTCCTAGTCAACATTGATCAGGCGGGCTTGAGGAGTAGGAAGGAGCTGTAGCATGCATCGTCCTGCTTTTAATTGGTCTGCATCTATTGTTTCTGGTAGTAACATCTTAAAAAAACAAACCAAACCAAACCTAAAGTAAAGCATGAAACCATTCTTTGTGTAGTCACTTCTGTAAAAACCCTGGACTTCACTGTCATCTTACTATCAACAGTAGTGGTTATCATGTCTGCATTGTAAGAAGCATCTCTGCCAGCCATGCTTATGCAGCTGGGTTTAACTGGAACAAATCCTAATACATCATGTTGTGGGGTGAAGGAGGTGTATACTGAGTGTCTGAGAGATCCAGGAGGAGTCTTTGAGCATAGAGGCTCTAATGTGGATAAGAACCATGCAGGTAGCTTTAGAGATGAAAATATGCATTGTAAAACTAAGTGAAGAGTTGAAAAGTGCTATGTGATGTGATAGTTCTCTGGGGTGCATAGTTGCATGTTCTTACAGCATCTGGCTTGTGTTTTCAGCCTCTGTCTATTACTATGCACAAAGACATCCAAAGAAAGAAATCATGATACGGGTGCTTTGAATGTGTCGGCAGCAACATTTCTTCTGGAATCTAATTATTTCCAAAGGAATGATACAGGCACAAGTGTTTTGGTTTTCTTTGTTCTGACTTCCAAAAGGCTAGTGCTAGAAAATGCAAACTTGCTTCTCCTGCCTTTTGTCACTGCTCCTGTATGCTCTGCTGTCTTTATTTTTGAGACACTTTGTATATTTTCACTCCTTCTCTCTCCCAAAGAAGCAGGCACTGAGTGGGGAGGAACAGGTCAATGCCACCCAGCATTCCCACTGTGAATGAGAATATATCTGCGTTAGGGCTGCTGCTTTCGTGTTGAGTCCTGCACCTACTACCTGCAGGGCAAAGCAACCACAGGGAGTGTATGTGAGGGTTTGCTTTTGGGATGTTTGTACCATGGTTAATGCTTGGTATTTCAGCCCTGCTCCTGGCAGTCTAGTCAAACTCAGCTGTCAAACCTCCTCCCCTTGTTTTTTTGAGTGCTGTCTGAATGTCTGCCTAATGTCTGTCCATTGTCTCCATCCTGTGCTTAAGACCCTTATTGGCACTCAGACTTGGGTTTCAAAGTCCCTTGTAAATATTCTTGCCCCTTTAGCTATCCCTTTTTTCTACCTAAGCTCCTCCTGGTAGCTTTGTTTTGCTCTGCAGTATGAGTAGTCTCTGAAGAATAATATGCGTGCTAGCAATAAATGGCCTCAGTCTTGAACTTCTTAAAAACCCATTTGCTTCATGAAATAGTACAGGTTCAGCAACCTTGCTAAAGGGAACATACGAATGTTCTGCAAACTGCTGCCTTCAAAATGTAAATTCTTTAAGTGCAGGGAATGAACTGTCAAGCTGATGCTATTGCCCAAGGTGCACTTGCAGTGCTGTATAAAGTGAAATGAGACTCCTGTAGTTTCACTGTTGCAGGTACTGCTTGAAGATTAGAGGAGCAAAACCTCACAGTTCAGGGCTGTGTAATTAATTTCAGTGTAACTTTGGATGGCAGGGTTTTTAATTCATGTTTCAGGGCTGGATTTCAAGCACTTTCCCTCACCTGGCACTTTGAGTTTGACTGTGACTTGATGGAACTTGCTGATATAAGACTATTAATGGTTGTAGGGACCTTTGGTAGCCTTTGTTTGAAGATGAGATTGAAAGCTTTTTGTCCTCAGTTGTCTAAAACTTTTTCTATTGGAAAAAAACCCAGTTTGCAAAAATGTGCCTGACTGGTATTGCAGAAATCTGTAAGTAGTTTTTATAGTGTTATGAATAGGAGATTCTGGTAAAATAGGCGAGTTACTCCAAAATGCAGAATAGCTGTTCTTGTCTGCCTCATCAGCCCAAATGGGCTAGGAGTTATGCCTGGTATAATGGGCAAAATACCTGTGGATTTATTTTTAATAGTATTTTTTTAAAGTATTGGCAATAGGCAGCGCTTGAACTGTTTTCTACCTATCCTACCTTTTTTTTTTTATTTGATTAATTTGAATTTATTCCTTTCTAGTGAAGTGTGCAAATGGAGAGAAGCAAGGTGATGGGGGAAAGTAAAGCAACAAGGTGTCCTGTTGATGAGGTGAATGTTGCAACTATTCATGAAGGCCAGCAAACACAGGCTTGACATCAACTGGAATTTAAGTCTCACTGTTGCAAATCCTTTTAATATCAAAGGATGCAATATTGATGAGCAATTTTAAACACATAGCTCTTATCTCTGAGCAGATTGAGCAACTGTATACTCAAATACAGTATTTTTTTCCCTCTTGGAACTTAAACATTCTCTGGCTGTGGTTTTCAACCCAGACACCAAGGTGGTGTGCTCATATGTGAGAACTGGAGCTGAACAGGCATGAATGGAGCCTACCGCGTGTCTTTGCATAAAATGAGGAGAGTGTAGAACAGCAATTAGGACATAGAAACATCTGAAAAATCTCATTAGTGTTGGTAGCCGAGACTGGGGCTTGTTTCAGTGGTTTGGGTGAACGCATCAGGTTAAAAGTCTGTGTGACCTCTGTGGCCTTTCTTTTAGAAGCGTACAAGAGGAATCGCTCCCCTGTTATAAGTAAGCTGGAGTCTGAAGGGTAGGTTTTTTACCTGCAGAGCTATAATGATCCCACCAAGGGCGCTTAGCCCAGCGCTTCGATGTTGCAGCTGAGCTAACCCTCCAAGTTGCACAGACCTGGAGCAGGGAGTGCTTCTGGGGTTGCATTCTCTGGGTTTTCATTTGGCTCTGTTGTCTTTACTGACTGGCACTTGTAATTTTGGTATCTGATCTACCTTCTCTTCTGCTGAAGTCCCCTAAGATATTGCTAACTCTCTTTTTCACCCACAGGGAGTGGAGCGACTGCAGTGGTGCAGGCAGCCTTCTGTGCTCCAAAGAAGGAGAAGGTGGCAATTAAACGGATCAATCTTGAGAAGTGTCAGACGAGCATGGATGAACTCCTGGTATGCAATCGAAATTGTCGGGGGAGTTGTATTTTGGTTAGCATAATCTCTATGTTTGCTAACTGCTCTAAACAGCCTTTCGTGTGATGGTGTGAAGAGTGAGAGGACTTGGCTGATTTCTCTAGAAACAGTTCAGTTGTCTGGTTGTGGACACATACTTAAAATGTTACAAAGATCTACTCCTGGAGAACTTGAGACTGTTTAGAGCTAAATCCTTTGTTCAAAACAAAGGGATTATACAGAGCTAATGTGTAAGTGTGAAGCTCAGCTGTTACCCACAAGACCCCTGCAGTTTGAGGGGGATCCAGAGCTATAAGATTCTAGAATCTTTAAAATTTAAGGGAATCATGTTGTTTTCTTTTAATTTCCTGCAGTTCTTCTTTTTTTTTTTTCTTTTTCTCTTTACCTGTAACAAGAAAACCTAAATGAGTTAGCTGTTTTCCCTAATCTCTTTCTGGTACTGATGCCAGCTAAAGGATCACTGACATATTGCAGGCTGCCATATGGAACTGAGAACTAATTCGGAGTTCTGGATAGAAGGTAGAGTCCTTTGGAGCTGTAGCTGAATAAATTTCTTCTGCTGTGTGTCTCATCAAAATTTTCACAATGGAAACCAGTTCCTGGCATTGAGATGTCTCCACTGAGAAAGCCCTCTTGGGTTAAACTTTCCATACTAAATACTGGCAGGCAGGGGTTGAGAACAGGTGAGGAAGTGAGGCTTTGTATCACCTTGCCTTTCAAAGCAACTCCCTAGGTTGTTTTTTTTTATATCCTATCTGTGCATCTTTCTACTTGCATCTTGGCAGCTTCTGTAGCATTATGTCAGGCGCTTGGTTTGGTGATTGCAGTTGGAAAGTAGAACAGAGATAGAAGTCAGGAGTCCTGGCTTAGCTCTATACTTGTATGATCTTCAGTAAGTCACTTGAACTATGGTTGCAGTTTTCATCTAGTGACTAATGCTGTTTTTACAATTATAGGTATCTGTAAATCTGCTCTTGTAAAGAGGAAAGGCTGCATCCAAGCTATTACATTTTAGTGTGCCTGTGAAGGGCTGCATGTAGGACTCTTAAGATGATCTTCATTCAAATCCTCTTACAGCTCATACTAGTGTAGGAGTTTGAGATCTCTTCCCTTTTCACAGTTGGCCTTTTTGTCCTGATACCAACTCTTGGTGCGCTTTTCAAGTCTTTTATGTGGCTTGTCCGTACTACTCTGCCTCAGTTGTATTCCAAGCTGTATTTTTATATGTAGTAATTGAGATTGTTAGTCTTTGAGTAATTGCCAATTCCAGCTGAAAGGGTTAGGTTCAGAAAGAGATGCTGTGGAGACTTGGCATGTAATTTTAGATAAGTACTTCTAATTGCGTATTTTAAATCTCTGGCTGACCTGTTCCTCACAATGATGGCTCTTGTTTTGGGTAGGTCTGCAAAAAATTGCTGTTGTCAGCTCTCCTAAGCTTCCAATTTTGAGACCAGTTCTACTGTGTGTCCTTCTGTAGGCTTCTGTGTGCAGCTACGGATACTCCTGAACTTAAAATCATTGAGAGGTGGAGGGGGAAGAATGGTTCTGAGCTGTAGCAGCTTTCTGGGGCAGTAGTTGCCAAAGCGGACGTGTTGTATGAGGAAGTGTTTTCCCTGGGTTTGTTCTGAATTTGTCAGTGTATTGTATGTCTTTTCCCAGTGTGAGAACCCATTTCCCTGCTCTGTGTGCTTACCTTCCCTGCTTTTTATCTCCATATTTGCTTCTTCCCCAGAGTAAATATTCTTAAGCCTTTCACTCTCATAGTTTCCCTTTGTGGCAGCTTCCCTGATCATTTTAAATGCTTGTTTTTGAGGAGGATTTTTTTTTTCCAAGAACCATAAATGTAAATTCTTGCGGATTACAGTGTTTTTAAGAAGCAAGTGCAAAGAGAGCTATGATGAGTTCATACTGAGGTATGAACTCATACTGAGGTTATGCCTCCTCCTTCCTATTTCCTCTCCCAGTGCAGTTAAACACGAACTATGGCTTCTATTAGATCCATTATCCTTCTATTGTGCTGAAGGTGTCTGAACACAACAGTCAGCTTATGGTAAACTTTGATGTAATGCCTAGGGTCAGAACAGTGCTCTTATGTTAGCTCTGCCCAGTCCTCAGGCAGTGTGGTAGAAAAGGGAAAACTGTGCCTAAATTCTTATGTATTTTTTTTTCTTTATAGTGCTTCAGATCCATAGACTTCTTTATTGGTGCAAGTTTGTTTATTCCCACAATCTGCTTAGCAAAGAGGGTAAACCAGTGTCATGTTCCCTGGCAGAAGGTAAAGGGAGAGCAACAAACAGTTCTGCCATTGATATGGATGACTTGTTTCTGCAGCTCCTCCAGTATCTGTGCTACTCAGTGGCTGGTGTTTCTCTTTCTTGAGATGAAGAAGAGGAGGAAGGTTAGTTTGTAGTGGGGTTAGGAAATGCACAATAAGTGTCTATGACTAGCTAAATAGATGAGTGGCTTTGAGCTCCCTTTAGCTTCTGTAGCAGCAGGTGCCCAGATGCCAGGGAATGTGGGCCAGCTCATGGAGATGCTATGCCAAAGGTGATTAAGTGGTCCAGCTTGGTTTGTTAAAGGTATTGATCTTGATCCTTATATCTCAACATACACTTGAGCCATGTGGGTGGTAAGGGATAACCTGCACACTTTGCAAACACTGTGTGACATTCTGGCTTAATGCAGTGGATTAATTTATTGCAGTTACAGGGACCAGAAATGTAGGAGGAACCAATTTTGTTGTATCATGAGCAAATGAAGTCAAGGCTGTTTAGCTCTTCAGAAGTAGAGAATTGCTGTAAAGAACGTAGAGGTAGGAGAAGTGCAGTACAGACGTGTGGCTCTTTGTAGCTCAGCTACTGAATACTGGTGCTAGTCAGGAGTTTATTTCAGTGCTTGATTTCAGTCTTTTTCCCTGTCTGCTTGTGAATGCTTCTGGATCTTTTCTAGACTATGGGTGGTGTTCAGCTGGAATGGACATATGACATAGCCTGTAATAATTCTTACTCACTGGTGTCACTGGTAGTGGAGCGTAAGGAGAATTGGTCAAATACAGTGTTGTCTACAATTGGTCTTGGACTTTCTGATTTGTTATTGAAGTTCCACTTCATCTTTTGCAACCCACAGTTATTAATTAGCTTAGGCAGTATTTGGTGTGTGTTTGAAAACAGTCTGCTCATGTGGTGTTATGTCACAGCTGGACACTTCACTGCTGTGTTTTGCTCTCACATCTCCTTTCCTTGGTTTGATGCTGGTTCTATTGCTGCTGTTGCTGATCCTTGAAATACAGTGGTACAGTATCTGCCTCAAGCTTTTTACTTGTCTAAGTGCTTTCTTGCCTTGAAGAACTATTGATCCAAAAGGCTGTGTATCTTCCCTCTGTCCCAAAAACTCTGCTTCATTTTCATGCAATTAAAGCTGAGATAGCTTTCTTTCATCCAGATGGTTTTTTTGCTCCCTGTTTTGAGTAGCAGATGATGTGGGTTGACAGCTTAGCAGTTAGTGGGAATGTTGAATGGGCAGAGAGAAACATAAGCTATTGGGTATTCACATTGGTCTTTCCCAGCTGGGGGACTGCTGCTGACTGTTCCTAGAGTGACTCAAGAGAAGACAGGTTCAGGAAAGATCATGTGAGATGTGGTGTTTCTGCTTACACAAAAAGACTCCAAACTCTTCCTAGTCCAGAGACTGACAGGACTGGGCCTGACAGGTCTACACAAAAGAGGAGTGAAGTGAAGGTACTACTTTTCCACAGCTATGGTCAGAGGGTAGTTAAGACAGCTAAGGGAACAAGTTTAACTTCAATAAAAAGAAACGCCCTTTTGAAATTCACAGAATTAACTTGGGGAAGCTTGCCGCAATAATACGGAGATCAAACATTGTGTGAGATTAAATAAATCAACCTATGGTTGAGAAGGTTAAATTAGATAGGATTTAGAGACAGGATTATGAACTCCCATGGTTTAAAGCATAAGCCAACTGTTAACTGCCCAGGCTTAGTCAGAAGTCTTCCCTCTAGGCAGATAATTGTGTAACTGCTTGTTATAGGGTTTTACACCTTCTTTTGAAGACTTGGACAGGATATTGAGCTGGCTTTGATCTGACAGAGCAGTTCCTACAAATGGATTAACTAGACTATAAGGTTGTTGGGAACAAAGCACCAGACTGCTGTGGAAGTAGTACAGATGTTTCATCCATGCCTGTCATCTTCTGGGAATTGCCATTTTAATTCCATTTCCAGGCCTGAGGACCTTTACACTTGCTCCAGGGGAAAAAGTTCCTAAGTGTCAGTGCCAGAGAGTATAATGTATAATATATGGCTTCAGTGTGGATATTTGATATGCTGTTATGTGTTTCTTTGCATGATGGGATTGCAGCTTTACAGGAGACTTAAACCTAAGCTGAATACAGCTTGGTTGTGGTGTTTCTCAAAGCAGCAACAACAGAAATCTTAATTACTGTGCGGGTTGGAGTATTTTTTTTTGTTTGGTAAAGTTCAGTATGAACATCAGGATTAGTGGTGGGTGAAATCCAGAATGCAGAATATCTTCTTTTGCTTGGACTGGATGAGCATGAGGTGATGCATGTAAATAACTTTAGGGACAATTGACTGCGTGGACTAATCATAAATGCATTGTTCAGCTGTAAACACTGTGTATTGATCTGAACAACTATGAGGGTCAGTAATGTGCTAGTTAAGCTGGTGTTGCTTGTATCTGTCAGAAATCAGTTGCTTGCTCGTTCACTTTGGCTGGAACCAATAAAAAAATGGGTGTTTGTAAGTTGCTGCACCAAAACAGTTTAAAACATCTGCTTCCTTCAGTGCTTTGTCATTAATACTGCAGACCTTAAGGAAGAGGGAAGGACAACTGAATGATGCTGAAGAATAGCCACTAAAATGGGCAACTGCTGAATCCCTTGCTGTGGAGAGTGGTTTGTTTCCATCACTTAAAAGTAATTTATGAATGAAGAGTTTTTATGCCTTTCAGAACTGTTTCTTTTCCATCGTTGCTGTGAGTGGGTTCATCTGACCCCTCTTTAATTGTGCCAGTCTATGTCCTGTAGCTACATTTTAAGGAAGCAGTTGAACTAGATAATCCAGAGGTGGACACTCGATCAGCATCTCTGATTTTGAGCTTTGTGCTCTTTCCCCATCTCATTAAAAAAATGTCTATCAAGTTGATTGTGATAGAAGAACTTAGGGGTTTTATGCTGGTGTTTGAAAAGGAGAATGAATTCATATTCTCAATTTTACTGTCTTTTAGCTAAACCATTAGAATTTCACTTGAAGCAAAATTTGAACAGTTACAGCTGCCTGTAGGAATGGAGCTCTAAATCCTGCTTTAAAATGATGAAGAGGAGCTTTAATGCCTTATACCTTGAGATTTCAGCTGAGAGATAAGCTCCTTGCCAGCCGTAATTGAAGCATTGGTGTATTCAAGACGGAGGTCACATCTGACCTGTGTGATTCCATCCCTGGTATGCTTCCCTTCCCCAAATCTCTTAAGGTCATGATTGCCTTCAAATAGGGCAGCCAGGTTGACAGCTTCCTGGAGTCCTCTGAAATTGCAGGTAGCCACATAAAAGCATACTACTGCTGTATTGTATTTCTTGAGTTTGTGTCAGTGTGTAGGAAGTGAAACTAAATAAAGCATGGTTTTCATCCTTGTATTTGAGAGCAAGCATCTTTGAAGCATGCCTCAAGGGCAGATAAACACAAAGAATAGAAGGTGATGATATGAGCTGAAAATATGAGGAAGAGGGTTCAGCTAGTAGCTTAAACACAGCCCTGCCTGCTTTAAATCTCTGCTTCTGTGAACTCAAACTCAAAATTCATTTGTATGTCAGTGGGCAAATAAACCCAATTCCAAAATAGCAGGTCCCCAGCAATATGTCTGACTTACAGGAGACTAATAGGTTTCTTAGAATTCTAAATTATACTTCACAGCAGCTCTATTAGTGTTTTGCAAGTCTTGAAATGCTTCTTTTATTGCTGACAGAAGTACTGAAAACATTTGTCAGAAACCTTAATAGAAGACATGGAGGCCTTTATAGCTAATCTCAGTCTATTTGATTTGGTATTTGACAGTGCAGATATTTTTAATATCTAGCCCAGGGTGAGCATGTAACCGTCTCCAAAACACTGCCTGTGTCTAAACATGCTCTTATTGGTAATTCATTTCTCTAGAGCTGGGCAGAAGGCAGTGTAATTTATGGATCTCGAAAAGGGGAATTGGGAGTAAGGCTGTGTCTCATCACTGAAGCTGTCTAGTGTGGGGGATGTTGGTGTGTAAGCAGTGGATAGAAGAACTGTCCCCTGGATCTGCGGGTGGGCTGAGAGGTCTGTATCAAGTGATCCAATACTGTTGGCAGAGTGGGAATACAGCAACATTTCCAGCTGAAGACTTGTATATAGCAGCCCAAATAAATTCTGATGTTTGCACTTGACACTATTACAGAGGTGTTGGAATCTCTGAGATGCTTATTGGGAGTCTTCCAGTGTAGTTGTGATACTAGTGAAAATCAGGGGAGTACAGTTGTAACTCAGTTATTTCTTCTTTGTGTAACTTACAGTCCTGTTAGGGAGGAGATAGGGGGAGGAAATCTGCCTGCTGTAACTTGGTTGTGTTTGAAGAGCAACGAACTCTGAAAAACTTTTGAAATAGTATTAAAGCTGCACTTACTACAGAGAAGGGCTGTTGCTGCATTTTATCCCTTCCTGCTCCCTCTGTAAGTATGCTTTTGAGAAGAGCTCCCTGGTGATCCTTTATTTGTATTCCTGTTTTAACTACAGCTCTTCAGCCCTGTGTTTTTACTGCTGTAGCACAGGCTGTTGCACATACAACAGAATTGGCTCAGTTTCAACTACGGGAGGAAGTGTTTTAACCGCAAAGCCCACTGTGATTTGCCATGATCACTTAAAATCAGTTGTATGCATTGAGTCTTCAGGATGTTGGTATCCTCTGCGGGGATGAAGAGGCACGAAGCTTTGCTGCAGCCAGTGTGAGATTAGCCTAGAATGCTACTGAAAATGCTGTGAGGGTCTGGGGGTGAGAGGGAAAGTCTGTCTGACTGCTGCTCCTTCCTTATTGATACTTACGTAAAACCACTGGAAATCATGGGCTGTGATGCAATTAATTATTCAGAGCTGTGCTACACTGTGTGAGAAAGGTTTTAATCTGCCCATGTTACGCATCCACTAGCTGACAGATTTTTTAATTGCATACATCAGGTTTGTGATTATTTATTCTCTCTTTGTGCACCAAAGCATATGACAGATTTGAACTTCTCTCCCCTCCCCCCCCC
>NDXB01006187.1:47170-62440 GCA_002631895.1 Agapornis roseicollis | reverse complement strand
TTTAGACTTCCCCCCCCCCCCCCCCCCCTTTTATAAACTGTGCTTCCCAGCCTGGGGAGCAGTGTGAGGTAATGAACAAGAGAGGAAGCTCTTGGAAAATAATACTAGCTAAGCATCACGGAATGCCAGCAAAATGTTGTAGTTTGGTGCTGCTCCAATGGCAAAGATATGACCCAGGTCTAGGCTCTTGAGTAAACTTGGTACAGACTTTGTCTCACCGTTTCCTTAATTCCAGTGGGATGCATTAGTATATATAAATTATGCAATGTTTGTATATGTTTTCTGTGCTACTCTCTTAACCTCCCAGGGATCTGGTTCAAAATATTTTAGTGGTTTAGGTAAGAAAATATGAAAACAGCTTCTCTAGCTCATTTCTGACAGTGGTGGCTTTATGGAAAGTCTGGCTGATGGGACAATTAACCAGTCAGTGTCCTGCTTGCTGCTTTCCACCTGTGCTGCACTTGTGCATGTATCTTTAATGGCCAGAGAGAGAAATTAAGGACCTGGATTTGCTTGTATGTTTAAAAAGGGGAGTAGATGGAATAATGTTTATATTAAAAACTTTAGGCTGAATGCTGACTTCAGAGTCTGGGACTGAGATTATGTCAGGGTTGTGGATCCCTTAATTGGGGGGTCAATCAATGCCTGAGCAAGACCAAAATCACAGAATCATCAAATCACAGAATGGTTAGGGTTGGAAGGGACCTTAAAGATCATTCAGTCCCAATTCCTTGCCACAAGGCAGGGACACTTTCCACTCAACCAAGTTGTTCCAAGCCCTGTCCAACCTGGCCTTGAACACTGCCAGGGATGGGACAGCCACAGCTTCTCTGGGCTACCTATGCCAGGGCCTCACCACCCTCACAGGAAAGAACTTTTTCCATATATCTAACCTAAATCCACCCTCTGTCAGTTTAAAGCTGTTCCCCTTTGTCCTTTCCCTATGTGCTTTTGTCAAAAGCCCCTCTCCAGCTTTCTTGTCAGCTTCTTTAGGTGCTGGAAGCTGCCCTAAGGAGCCTTCCCTTCTCCAGGCTGAACAAGCCCAACTTTCTTAGCCTGCAGATGATGCTAGGGTAGGTAAAATGTTCAGAACTCTTAGCTTGATGAGATTTGGAAAGGTTGTGTGAACCAAAGGTGTTATTCTTGTGTTTCTATACAGCAGCCCAGAGCTTTCCAGCCAGCTGGATTTTGTGCAAGGAATATAACAGGGCGCAAACCAGTCGCTGAGTCTGACCTGTGTTATCTGGGGCCTCAGCTCCCATCCATCCTCTGGCAGAAATTCGAAGCAGGGAANTTTGGAAAGGTTGTGTGAACCAAAGGTGTTATTCTTGTGTTTCTATACAGCAGCCCAGAGCTTTCCAGCCAGCTGGATTTTGTGCAAGGAATATAACAGGGCGCAAACCAGTCGCTGAGTCTGACCTGTGTTATCTGGGGCCTCAGCTCCCATGGCAGAAATTCGAAGCAGGGAAGTAAAAAGAGCACATTTATTGCCAGTTTTGTCAGGAATTTAACTTCTGTGTTGTGAAGGATTTGACTAGAAGACATTAGGAGACTCAAAAGGTGCTAATTGATTTCCTTTTTGAAAAATAGCTTGATGCAAGTGACTGCAAGGAAGCTGGAGTTGTCAGAGTAAGCAGAGGATATTGTTTCAGGCTGTATTTATTTTCACAGAGTGGTTTTTAGTGAACAAGTATGCTACATGAAGATGAATAGCCTGCTCCCCACTCTTCAAATATCCTTTCCTGTTTTGAAGGATTCTTCTTTAATCTTCTTGTTGGAGTTTCCTGGAAAGTTGGTGCCTCTGTGGGGAAGCAAAAAGAGGAACTGATTGTGTTTGATTCCTCAAATGCACCTACTCCCTGAAAAGCAGTATTGAAGTGAATAAATCAACATTAGCATGTTTCTTTTTAGCTGTGATTGCCAGCCAAACTCTTTCCAAGGGGAAGCAATGTGCCTTTACCCTATGCTCAGGCACAAGCAGAGCTTTGTACATGAGCAGAAGAATTTGCTGCATCTGTGTGGTGTCCTAGATATGGGGGAATCCTTCTCAGAGCTTTCTCCTGTACTTCTGTGCTAGGGAGATCTTATGCTCAGAGGGAGAAAAGATCAGGATGTGAAGGGGTCTTGTTCCCCTCCTCTGTGTGTTTGAGACTGTGGTGCTTGGTTGTGTCTGTGTCATGGAGAGGGAGCTGACAGTGAGACTGATTAACCCTTTGTAAAGTAAGTGGTATCCATGCATTCAGTACAGGAATGTCTTAGTTGAGAGTATAAGTTTGGGATATCAGGGAATAAATGTCTAGCGTGGGTGATGCTGGAAGGTACAACTTGACAGGTTGGCTGGATCTACCAGCTTGGCTGAATCACAAAGGCCCAGCTGGGTGTAGTGCAGGGTGCCAGGCTTGGCTTAGTGGGTGGCCTTTTTCTATGGACAGTCAAGAAACCATGAGGCTTTCAGTCTAAACTGGTGATCTGTGCTTGCATAATAAAAAATGGGTATTGTCTGTGGTGGTGTTCCCCAGTAACCTGGAAAACCTTAACCCTTAACTATATTAAAAAATAAGCATGGTCAAAACTCGGGCAGTTTAATATCTGAGCATATTTCCTATTGTACTCAATCTGTAGTGGCTAATGATTTTCTAATCTCAAACTGATTTCCTCTTCTTCCAGTATGACAAAAGATACAGCTGTCCTTTGTGCCTTCAACCTGATTGAGCTCAGCCATCTGCTTTCCTGCTGGGAAGAAACATTAGGAATAAGAGGCCTTTTTTTCCCAGAGGCAAATATTTCCCTTTCTCATCCAAATGATAGTCTTCAACAGATTAAGCATCTGTTGTGTCATGTCTCACTGAAAGGAGTCAGCATGAACTTCCTGGGTAACAAACTGTGAATTTTGGGGGATACTGTGCTGTAGCTGCATGCAGGTGTTCTAGTTCTGACCATTATGTCACCCTTGCCAAGGGATTTTTGGTCAACGTTTTCTTTCTTCTAAACAGACAGGAAGAGCACCCTAAAATACCTTTGGGCCCTAGTATGATGCAGGCTGAGTGTTAAGAGTATTTCTGGATTTACTATGTTTATCTTCTAGGTATCCTTTTTTTTGCACCCTCTTTGAACATTGTGTCTTGAGGAGGATAACTGTTGTGCCCTAAGAAGAATAATTACAGGGTCCAACTGCTAATGATTTATTTTTCTCTGCAGAAAGAAATTCAAGCCATGAGTCAGTGCCATCACCCCAACATTGTATCTTACTACACATCCTTCGTGGTGAAAGACGAGCTTTGGCTGGTGATGAAGTTACTTAGTGGAGGTGAGTGGTCTAATTTCTTTACCCTAAAAGGCAACGTAAAAAGCTGTCTTCCTGTAACATGCTTTCCCTTGTTTGCCTCCTAAGCTTCCTCTTTGTGAGTTAAGACATTTCATAGGATCGTAGTAATTTATGTTGGAAGAGACTTTTAGAATCATGAAGTCCAACTTTGAACCTAGCACTGTCAATCCCACCACTAACCCATGTTCCTAACTGCCACAAAGTTTCTTCATCTTGCCCTCTAAGTGTAGGACGAGCTTTTGAGCTGGAGAAGTGTGCCACTAACCCCAGTGAGCCCAACTGTTTCCACTTGCTTTACTATGAGAATTGCAACTCCTCTTGCAAGGCTGATTCCTTGACCTTTTTCTCACTTGCAGTTTAGAGGCCTCCATGGTGCTGATGGCTTGTTGGTAACCAGCCATTCCATTGATGTTAACGTATTTATGTGTTGGCTGCCCTTGTGAGGAACTTTAAATCACCTCTGTTTTGGGCAGAGTTGTTCTTGTAGTATCAGTGTATGGCCTTAAAAAGGGAGCAGAACATCATTGTTGGGTGTAGCTTGGTTTGTATGTTATCAGTCCTCAGAACTGGGATTGCTTTGCCTGCTTGTTCTAGTTGACAAAATAACTGGAAATACTTGGGGTAATTTCAAATGACTGCCTTGTTAGCACAGAACCAGGGAAAATTCCCCTTTCTGGGTTTATTCTCCAAGACACTGGAGAAACAGCCTTTTCTGTTTGAGGGAGAGAGTTTGAAAACTTCTTGTCAGTAATGCTTTATTTGATGTCCTAATATTTTCCAGGATCTCTGTTTAAGTTAGTCAAGACAGGAAATGGAATCAAGTTCTGGATGATCACACAGAGGATTGTTGCTAAACCTTAGGCCTGTCTTTAGGAAGACTTGATTTTCCTGGCACCCTAGTGAAAAGGAGTTGAAAGCTGAAAAGAAAAAACCCTCTTTTCTTGCTTTTCAAAAAAAGACTTCTTGGCTTCTCTGTTCTTGGCTTAATACTGAAGGAACTGTGAAATGCCAGAAGATGATGTGGAAAAATCTGGCTAAACCTGTTGGCTTTTTCCACAAGAGCTCAACAATGACCGTAAACCATGTGTCTTTGAAGACCATTTTTAGAGAATTTTAGCAATTCTCTTGGGGGCAATCAAGTTTCATGCCAACTTAAATCTGTCTAAAGGGCTTTAATGTCTCATGTGCTTGTGTGTCATTAAGTACTACCCTCTCTTTTCTGGGAAGGATACATAACAGGTCATTAAAGATATGATGGCTGTTTGTGTGTAGAAAAGAACCCCCTGCCAGTTTAATGTGAGTAGTTTAGCTGTATGTATAAAAAGTGTAACTGTGGGAAGGTTTTTAGAATAGGAGGAAATGGCATTTCAGGGGTGCAGGAGAGGCTGCAGCAACGTTCTTGGCTTTTTTCAGGAGAATTCACAACCTCTTTGAAGAAAACATGCAGCTGTCTTCACCAGTATTTTCACAGTGGGGTTCTGTCAGAACCAAGTCAGGATTAGCCCGAGCCTTGAACCTCCAAATGTTGTTTCTGTAAAGGCCACACTGGAAAAATCTCTAGAAAAATAGCCGTTGCTTCAGAATCAGCTTCTTGGTGATGTGAACGATGACCCGTGTGTCACATAATACTCACTTTAAACGTGCTTCCTTGTTATACTGACTGATAACTGACCCTTGTGTAGCTCTGGCATTAGATGTGGCACTTTGAGTAAAGCTATGAAAGCTTGCTGCTTCTTACTCTGTTGCATATGTTGAAGACCAGAGTCATACAATAAGGACTAGTAGTAGTGTTATCAGCCCTCCTAACATTTCCATGAACCATTATTTTCTCACTTGAAATGAATCATTTAGAGGCTCGGGGAAATTGCTTAAACTGGCAGAAAACCTTTGAGAATGATCTGTTGCTATTCTTAATGCAGGAGGGTACCTTGAGAGGTATTTTCCATCTGTTTTCGTGTTATACTCTTTTCATGGCAGTACTTAAGAAGTCTCATTTTAGCTCTCAAGCAAATTCTACAGGACAATGTTGAGGATGGAGGAGAAACTTGTGTGTTGGAACTTTCTGACAGAAAAGCTTTTTCATTCACTTTTACTGAGACTGTTTCCAGTTGTTTCTTGGCTAAGTGATTTATGTAATGAGACACTTTAAAAACTGCCTCTCATTCCTTTCAGCTTACTTCTTATCAGTAATAAAGTAGCTAGTTTTGTGGTGATCTGTCATCCAGTGAGAAAAATAATTACCTGAGTTCCTCAACAGGAAAAACCTTTGGGCTTTTTTTATAAATCAGGAAGGAAGGGGGGAAAAATAACCCAGGGTGCAGCTGAATTCTTTCATTCCATTTAAATGGAGAACTCTTTCATTCCATTAACCAGAGAGCATGGGCTAAGATTTGTATATCCCAATAAGCACATATGAAATATTTTGGTGTCCTCTATTTTGATTGTGGCTTTTGTACTTAAGACTTTCTTCTGGGTAGAAGTTCAGAATCCTCTTGCTTTTCTTCATCAGTGTCACTGTAAGCTGGCATGTGTTTTCAGGCTGAAACTAGTTTTAATTTCAGCCTACTTACACTGATCTTATTACTTAAACAGTCTGCAAGACAGAGCAGTCTGTAATGCAAGCCTTGATTTTTGTTGTTGTAGTGAGTAGAATTTATTCTCTGGTTGCAGTCATTCTGTTGAAATCTTAATCTGGTCATATATGCAAGTATTTTAGAAATGTCTCTGGGGGAAAATACTCTAAATCCATGAAGCATTATTGTCTGGTAACAGTGCCTTGCTCCTTTGAGCAGGCAGCTGGTACACTCAAAGGTAGCTTAATTGCCTGACTGGCATTGCTACTGAAATGGAACTGTTTGTCTCTGCTTTGCAAGTATTATTGGTGGAAGATACCATTTTCCGTCTTTGAAAGTCATCAGCAGCGAGGAGGTAAGGTCCTGGTGAGCTGGTGGGGAGCAACATGTAAAACTGCTGATGTGCATCCGAGCCAAGTCAAACAGGCTGGTTGAAGTTACTGCTGAAAGTTTGAACGGGCAGATTTGATACTGAAACAGATGCAGAGCATAGCTGTTGCTGATGGCAGAAATGTGACTGTGATGATACCCAGCTGGTAATGACAAGGGTGCTGGTGTGTCCAGTTACTCTGACATCCTCTTTCAGATCTGGTGATATGTGCTTGAGTCAGGTTTGTGAAGTAACTGCTGTTCCTGTTCCCTTAAGTAGAAATTTCAGACCCTTTCCTCCAGTGACAACACTGTTTATAGGGATCTAAGCTTAGCAATGTCAGCTTAGTGTCTCAGCCTTTTCAGTCCAATGTTGCTCTAAATTAAACTCCAGTGGCTATTTCTAGACAGCTGCTGACCTGCTCTTTGCCTTGTTGGCATTCCCCTGTAATTAATTTTACTCATGCCTTTTTAAAGTCATCTGAAGCCCAGTCCTGCTGTCTAACTCCTGTAGCTTTTTAGTAGGAAGAGGAGCAGCTGTCCTCTGTTCTTGTGCTTTTTCTGATTGTGACCTGTTTGCTTCTCTAAATTCTTGCTGATTTTAGTAAGAGCTCTCATTTCACAGGTGACCCAAGGCTATGGCTATCTCTACAGAACAGTTGCTCATATGAAACAGCTGTCTGTGGTGGCTTGCTATATGCCAAAACAATTCTTACTCTCTTAGCCTACAGCAAATGAGACCTGCAGAATATTTTTAAACTGTGAAGATCCTTTAAATATTGAAATATTTCCAGATAGGGCTCTCCAATCTTCTGCCTTCTTGAAGGCTTCTAATTAAATCTGCAGAGGACATTACTGCATTGAAATAGTTAAACGTTTAAATTTCTCAGAAGCTTCTAAGATTATCTAATCACTTTTCCTTCCACCTTGATCTTGATTATCTGCTGAAGTGCTTGGCCAGCAGTTGAGCAAGCCAGACCAAAGGGGGAGGCATGGCAAGTTGAAGGCTTTCACCAGGGAGATAGGACATCTTTTTCTACTTCTGCTGTGTTAATCTCTCATCTCCCCATGCCCAATTCCAACAGTGAGTTATGAGCAAAGCCACAGGTTCTTAGGAATCCTCATGTTCATGTTGAAATTTGGTAGGAGAGAGCTATGCTATTTTGAGTCCATCTGGAGGAGTTATTAGATTTTATTTGTAGAGGCACGTTTTCAAACAATTAAGGATGGAGTAAGTCAGAAGCAGATGTTATGGACTGTACATGATGGCAGAATGCAGAGTGTGTTGATATGTTGCCACTCCTAGCTATAATAGGAAAAGCATGAAAAAAATAGTTTGTCTTCAGATTTTCTCCTATAAATGTCTCAGCCTCAACTGCAATAGGCTGTTTTGCCCTCTTTATTGTATTATCTTGCTTCCTGCCTCAATCGTCTTGTATTTCTTACCCGTCCATGCAAGTGCTCTAGAGGGAAGGAGGCAAGAAGTGGAAGCTTCCTCAAATCTCCTTCTGTGCCAAGGTGGTTTAACAAGGGTAAAGAAAAAACTTAAGAACTAGAAACCCCAGCAATCTCCTTAGACATCTTTTCCTTTGTTTTGTATAACTTGTTCTTTCCTTTACTTCAGTACTCTGTTGCTGTATTTATGTTCCTCAGCCCCAGAAGTACCAAATCCAAGCAGCTGTTCCTTCTTTCACATTTTCTTCCTCTGGTTGTCAGAGGCTGACAAGATGCAGATTCAATTCTTGGCTCTGATGACAGTCAGGCTCACTGAAACCACTGGCTTCTGAGATGTCTTAAAAGAAGCAGCAGTGAATCCTGTCAACTCCCGGTTCTCATGCAGCGTGTCAAGCATCAGTGTCTGTCAGATTTGGGGCAGATTTTGGTTCCTACAAAATGGTGTAGTGATCCTCAGCACTGTTTTCCTGGCTATTTATGCCAGGCCTCCAAATGACAAATCAGTGCAGGTACTGTTACCTGCTTGTTGGTTGGTTGGTTTTTTTTTTTGGTTCTAATGAAGTTAGAGTATTAAATTTTCTTGTTCTGTTTGCCAGGCAAATTTAAAGGAGTTTTCTTGATGTATAACTTGTCCTTTATCTTTGTCCTGTCTGTTAGGTTGTAGGATAACATGCAAGATGTGGTTCCCAGAGCAATGATCCCTGCTGTACGTTTCATTTGCCTTTGGGGTTGTGTGAAATTCCACCTGTAGTACTCCTGCTTTATCTGTAATCTTGTCTAAACAAGCTTTCTTTTCTGCTCAAGTTTTCATAGTCTTCTCTGCAGCCCCTTGCCTTGAAGCATTAAGCAGTGTCAGTGGTGGCTGTCTGGATACTTCCTTCCTCTCCTGAGGAGGAGCATCAGAAGTGGGTCTCCTAAATGCCATTACATGTGCCTGCTAATGTAGATGAGGTCAAAGAACTGCTTTGGATTTGGAACAGAAAGCATTGATATTTGTGGTGGCTTGCTGTTGAAAGTGAATCAGTGGAACAATTAGGACTTCTTGCCCCAAGGGTGCAATTACACAAAAGTTTTCTCCAGCAAAGCAGGTTTAAGAAGTTCCTGGCTTCTCAGTCTCCACCCTGCCTGGAAAACTGGATTACCAGTTACTGCAGTGATCTCATTTACAGTATGGCTTCATCAGCAGATCCTCTTGTGCAGCAGGGAGGTAGTGAACCATGGAACTCTTTACTCTCATTTTGGTGTGGAAGAAAATGCCACAGTACAGAGTGCTGGGGACAGTTTTATTGTGTATGTGTGAGATGCAAGACAGGACTGCATTTAGTAGGTTTCAGGACAGACTATTGCAAATGGTCTGCCTGATGGCAGTATAAAAAACCTGAATATTTCTCTCTTACAAATTCAGGATATTGATCTGCTTGTGGGTTTCTTGTGTCTTCATTGCTCAGATACTGCTGTAGGGGGAATCACAGAATCAACTAGGTTGGAAAAGGCCTTAAGATCATCAAGTCCAACCATTACCCCAGGATCTGCCAAGTCTACCACTTGGGTTTTGGAAGGAGCTGGCTTCTGTAGATCAAGTCAGGCAGAATTGGATATTCTCTAGCCATGACAAAATGGGGAAGGCAAATTGAACTTCCTATTCTTCACTCCTGGGGGGCAGTGGAGGGAGCAGTGGGATGTCTGTTTTGCTTATGCATCTGGACAGACATTAGTCTGTCTGCTGCAGAACTGGCATGAACAATAAGGACTCCAGAAAAAGTTGTTCACTGCCTTTTTATCCTGCAGCAGCTATAGGTTGGGTTTTATCAGATGAGGGTAAGTTTATGTACAGCTAGTTCCCAGTGACTTCCGCTACCATTAGGAGCTATTGCTTTAGCAGCTTTCAGAGCAGATTAGGAAGTCTGGGAGTTTAAGCAGAAAAAACACTCAACTTTAATTGCTGTGCAATTAGTACTGGGAGACTGCTTTACCTAGTAGATGTAGTGAGGTTTGCAATTGGTGTCAGAATATACTGGGACACTTTAATGCTGAATGATAAATAATGCTAAATAATCTATCAGATTGCACAGTATCTTGGAGGCTTCCTGTTGGTGTGCTGCACAGTGTATGTTTTGATGGGTAGGAATTTGTTTATAGCTGCATTTTTTCCACATCAATCTCTAAATGTCCTCTCCTTTGTCTTCTGTTCGGCTTTGTGAGCAGATGCTCATCACCAGACTTCTTTAAACATCCTTATTAATGACAACATTATTTATATTTACATTTAAGCTCCAGTTCTGGCTCTTCTCTCTGTCTTGTTTTGTCTTTTCCTGATATGCTTCCCCTTCTGGGCTCGGGAGAGCTTTTCAGTCAGCCTCAGCCAAACTTAATTTTTTTCTCTCTCACTTCAGGCTGACCCTTCTGTTCTGTGAATCTGTAGCTTCTACTTGTGTGTTTCTTATGAAAAAAATCAGGAGGGAACTGCTGTAGTCAAACCTGGTGCCATGTATAATACACACCAGAGTACTTCACAGGGTTATCGAAAATAGAAGGTTTATTCTAAGGTGGAATCAGAAATAAATATTTATTTATTTTTTATAAATAATTTAGTTATTTCTAAAATGACATTGTTGTGTATTTAAAATGGCATTGTAGTATATTTTTTTTCTCTTGAAAAAACTTGTATTTGTTCTGTAATATGTGCTTGGGTGCCTTATTTCCAGTATGAACCTTGTCTTCTGGCCATTAGATAATGGGAGACATCTGTCTTACCCAGTGAGATTGAAGTTTGCACATGGAGCACAAATCCATACCAAAACTGGATTTAAGCAGAGATCCAACTCTTGTTCAGATGTACTCTTATTTCCCCAGTTATTCTTAAACTAGTTTGGAAACTGGCTCAGAAACTGGCAGCATCTGGAATCATGTTGGTGTTTTGAAATGGTATGATCAGTTCGTAAAGCACGTGGTCTTGTGTAGATTGGATCTTGATTCCCGCTCCGTTGAATTAGTTTCCAGTTAATTTCTAGCAGTTAATATATTGCTGAAGGGGAACAGGCCACTTTATGCAAAATGGTTGTTTTCTTCCTTAAAGTAAGGATTGGGCTTTGATTTATGGAACTGTTCGTGTGTAACACAGTTGGTGAAAGTGACAAAATTTGCCTCCTAAGGCAGTGGAGGTCTTACCCTAGTGTGTGTCTCATATGCTTAACTCAGATCCCTGCAAACACCTTTGCACTGAGTTTATCAGGATGATGCTGGAATCCAGTCTTTGTTTTCTAGCAGAAGGCACTTTCCTCAATAGGGGAATTCCCATGATTTCCGCTTTGAAAGTAACTTTGTGTTTAGCTATGGCTTTCTGTTTGGGGATCAGGGTTTGGTTGCTCCATGTCAGGCTTACTGAGCCAGAATCCCAGAAGATTTCACATCATAAAATCATAGAATCACAGAATGGTTTTAGATTGGAAGGGGGCTTAAAGTTCACCTGGTTCTAGCCCCCTGGCACTAGACCAGGTTGTTTCAAGCCCATTCCAACCTGGCCTTGAACACTGCCAGGGATGGGGCAGCCACAGCTTCTTTGGGCAACCTGTGCCAGTGTCTCACTGCCCTCACAGGAAAGAACTTCTTCCTAACATCTAATATAGATCTACCTTCTTTACAGTTTAAAGTCGTTACCCCTTGTGCTACAAAGCAGTGCATAGGAATGCAGGTTGGCGTCCTTCTTTGTGTTCCATTGTCTTGTGCATTACGAAGTTGCGATTGAGTCAGTACTAACTCCCAAATTTTCTGCTCTGTGGGATAGAAAATTCACTGCTTAATTATGTTGCGGTGCCAATAGAAAAACTTTCCCCTCCTTATGCTAACAAACTGGTGATGGGAATGACCCAAATAACACCTTCTTTGACAGGAAGGTGGCTCTTGGTTTGCTTTTCTGCTGTTTCCTGAACTAAGCATTCTGCTGATAGGCTTTTTGCTGTTCTCCTTTCTGTAGAAGACTGGCAAATCCCTCCCCTTCTTTGAACATCTCAATGTGAAAGTGGTTTTTAAAAAAGTGTGCTCAAGAAGTGGCAGGCTTGACCCGGAGCAGATATAATATGGGTGTGAATCAGGCCTTTCACAACAACAAAGGCTGGCTTCTTGTCTTTCTAACCCCCACCCCCTTTTCTGGGTTAAATACAACATCAAACTTGGATAAATCTAGGGTTTTTTTACCAAATGTGAGTACCATATGATCTGCCTCCTCATGTTCCCTAAGCCCTTTGCAGGAGAAGAGAAATGTTTGTGAACAAAGTCTGCTAACAAAGTTGTGGGTGGAAGGAGGACAAAAATGTACGTGAAGAACCACATATTTTCACTGGACTTACAAAACAAGTGACAGTTTGTTTTCCAGATAAAGGTACATTTGAGAGGGAAAACCTGAACAGACAAAGTTGAGAGTTTTCTGGTGATTTTTCTTAGGTGTCACAAAAATTCTTGTCCAAAATACGAAGCATTGAGGCTTGTAAACACGTACTTTTTAAATATGAATATGTAACAGGCTGAATCCCAGGTGAGCCATCATGACACACAACAGAGGATCCTTTTTTCACGAACCTAAAGGTGAGATTTCAGTGAAGGGGAGCACACTCTGCCATCTGGGGTTTTACAATTTCCTTTGGTACAGCTAATCTCTTTGCCGTGCAGGAAGTCCAATGTATGTCAAAACAACCTGAGTTACAGTTAGGTGAAACCTTTGAAATAATGAAGACCCATATCAAAACTCACGAAAGATGAGTGCTTCTGTGCTCAGGGTAAAGGAAGGCTGAACACTGCAAAAAATTCTTGCATAAGATGTTGAGGAGATGGTAGGCAACTTATTTTCTATATTACTTGTTTTTCTGTGGTTTTTTTTTTTTTTTTCTATTTTGTTAGTGCCTGCTGTGTGAAGATTGTGTCTTTTGCAAATCCTTTAAATTGAGAAAAGGCTTTTTGGGAAGAGGAAGCTGGAGATGCCATCCAGAGCAGCCAAGGAGCTGGTCTAATTGCTGTGCTGACAAAAGGGGTTTCCTTCCCCATTCACAAATGTATTCTCCCTCCTCCTTATCCTCCTTTTTCCTCTTCATTGGATCTGAAACTCATATGCTCACAGGTTATGCTCACTACCAACCAAACACAGCTTGAATTTCTTTTCTTCCTCTCAGCTGTTTTTTTCTTTTTTTTTTGGTGGATTTAGTGAGTAGCTCAATGTACAGTGTGGGGACTGGTTCCAGTGGGCCAAAGAAGGTGTAAAGAGTGTGGCTCTGCAGAGCAGGACATAGTGGCTCTCCTGATTGCATCAAGCTGTTAGGTGAACTCAGCACATACAGCTCCCCACAAATTAAGAGAACTGTGCACCCATGTAATTGCTTCCTTTGGGGTTTGAATTGTGCAAAACAAGCCTTGCCACACGGTGTTCGTATTCAAACCTTGCCACCTTTTTGCTTTCATGTGAGAATCCAAAAGTAGAATACTTTGCGAAGTGAAAAGCTGTCTGCACTATTGCTTTGGCCTAGAAATTCAAATATGACAGCTAATACAGGGGAAGGATTTTTGTTTACCTCAACCTGATGAATGAAAAGGGGCAACAAAAAAAAAAACAACAAACCCAACAAACCAAAAACCAACAAAAGCTCCAAACTCAAAATCCTTCATTGTAATACTTTTCTGCTTGTTTCAAGACTTTATGAGGTGGAACTTGTAATTTTCCCTTTGATCAAATTCATGGGAGTAAGTTTCTCAGCTTTCACTGTCTTCAGAGACATAAAAAAATTTTGACTTTTTCTCAGTTGCGAATTAGGAACTTTGCTAAACCTTTCTAAAACTTTTAACTCTGTTTTCCTGAACTAGCTGAGTCAGTACTGGTATCAGTGCAGTTCTTTTTCTTTAAGCCTGCTGTTCAAAGACAAAGCTGGAATTTGTGGCTGCTTTTCTCATTAAGACCATCCCAGTACCACTGGCCTTGCTTTGTGCCCATAGCTGTGAAAATCAGCTGACTACCCGGTCATCATAAACCATAGAAACACAAGTTAGAAAGGGGTGAATAGCACAGGCCTGGAAAACAGGCTTATGCATCTTGTACTGGAGCAGTAAAATTATAGTTCTAGGAAGACTGTCTTAAACCCAGATGAAAATGCAAGGAATAGTATCCAGTATATCATGAAAACAGGACCTTGCACAAGAGGCATGTCACTAGTCATCGATTCTGTTTATTCCTGGGTGCAATTCAAAGAGGTGGCTTGTTCTATAGAGCGTGGTTTGTCACGCAAGATGCTGTAATTCGCACCATGGTTGGGAGAGAGACTAAGCATGATATTTCTAGGGAGGGATCTAAGCTATTCCAGTCTTGTACTCAGTGAAGAAGTGATTTATTGTTGAAATTCAGCCTCATTTGCTCTCTGTTTAATTATTTCCACTTTTTTCTCTTAGGGCGGTGTCGTGCCTTAGCATATTTTTCCTGGTATTTTTCTGCATATAGTTTAAGAGCTGAAAAAGAGTCTAATTCTATCAAGCTTGTTGCCTTCAGCTTTTGAGTCCTGGCAGCCCCCTGCTTTTTCCATTTTTTCCCCTCCTGCTTCTCCAGTACTCAGTACTAAAACAGGCATAGCACTGGGATCTACTCAAAAAACCTTCCAAGAGTCCTGTGTATGTACAGTTTACATTTTGGCTTGTGGAAATAACTTCAGTTACTTGTGATCACAAGGATTTTTCAGCCCACCTTGAGGATCTGCAACCCTGCAAGTATGAGGCATGAGTTGTTGCCTCTGCTTTCCTGCAGCTACTGACTTAATCCTCACCATCATCATGTCCCCTTTGAGTGAATTTGAGTTGTGTATATAAAGTGATTATAGTGTACACTTACAGCTGTGCATCGGTTCTTCTAGTTTAAGGTATTTAACCTTTTTTTTCCCCCCCTTCCTCTGTCCTCTAGGCTCTGTTTTGGATATTATAAAACACATTGTGGCCAAAGGAGAACACAAGACTGGTGTCCTGGATGAACCCTGTATAGCCACAATCCTTAAGGAGGTGCTGGAGGGGCTGGACTACCTGCATAAAAATGGACAAATCCACAGGTATTTTTCTTTTTAATTTATTTTTTATTTTCATATTTGTCTTGAAGTGTGTGTCACATAGTAGTTGAGCACATGTAGTCTCATCCTATAACCAACTGTGAGGACATGGAATGAGGAAACTAAAGGTAGGGAGCTTAATCAAAACTCAGAATTCACATGTCTGTATAGTTGCTACTGCTTTAGGATATACTATGACTAGGCTAAGTTTGTGTAAATTTTCAGGTGTTGATAGTTCTGACCTAGGGAAGCTCTTTCCAAATGTCTGCATCCCACTGCAAAGTGTGGTGGTTGGAGCTGGATAACTTCAGTTGGTTTTGTTCCTTGCAGAGCTCCACATTGGCAACAGCTCTGTATGAGAAGTGTTGAGCAATTTAATACAGAGCCCTTCAAGCCCTGGTCTTTATTTTCTTTATTTCAAGGCTAGCTGCAAGGTCAGCATCATGAAATTTAAATTTGGGTAATTTTATTAAAAAAAAAA
>NDXB01006187.1:29002-47097 GCA_002631895.1 Agapornis roseicollis | reverse complement strand
AAAATTAAATTTGGGTTATTTTTATAAAAAAAAAAAAAAAAAGGAAACAGAATTAGTGGAAAAAACTTTTGTAGGCAAAACCCACTTAACTAATAGCCTGTGCTTGATGGATCACTGAAATGTTTGGGTTTCTGTGCTGCTGTGTTGTTTGGGAGATATTTTTTTAAGCCATATTTTCCTCTCCCCTGCTGTCAAGGTGTGGTGTAGCTCAGGAAAAGAGCATACTAAGTCAGTGTTTTCTGCTGTTAAAAAGAATGAGACTTGCAATCCTAAGTATGTGCTGAAAATAGAATATACCACTTGTGGGTAATATACATCATCCCAGCCACAACCTACTGCTGGGAACAACGCCTTTTCTTTCTTGGGAATTTTGTAAGCATGGCTGCCTTCTGGTACAATGCCATTATAAGCATTGCTGCTGTTGGAGTATGTTTCTGTTCTTGTATGATAGCTGCACTAGGAGAGGTGACTTTTCTTGCCAAAATGTTATTTTAATTTGAAAATGCACTAAGTATTTATTTCATATTTTTAGTCTGATTGGCTTTTGTGGGTTGTTTGAGGTTAAAAAAAAAGGAAATGGTTAGAAACAATTCTACTGAAAATTCTTTTTCTGAAAGAAATCTCAAATTTCAGTTTCCAGTCTGCCTTAAAATTCTGGTCTAACAAGAACAGTTGTCCTTATTGAAAACAGTTTTGATTTCATAGCTGATTGCTTGACTTTAGTTTTTAGAGATAAGGCTTGAAGCAGCTCTGAGAGTTTAAAGTAATAGACCAACTTACTTGCTGAGTACATCGCAATTTTTCACCCTTGCCATAACTAATTGATAAGATCATGTTCATCTGTGACTTGCGGTTGAACTGAATCATCCAAGCAAATCATCTTCTGGTCTAACAAAATAGAAATATATATTTTAAAGCAGCAGTAACCTGTTAAATCTCAGTTTTTCTGAAGACGTCATAAAATGATTTGTGTATCGAAAGAGTTGATTCTTCACTGACTTGCTGTAAGGAGGCAGCAAAACTAGTGGTAAAGATTAAAGAGGATATATTCGTGTGTGGGCTTTTCTGAGTTTATTTTTTGTTCTTACGTGGCACTCAGCAAAAATTCGATGTTCACAAGTTCAAACTGCTTGGTCTGAAGAAACTGTGATTCATACTGAATCAGTCCGAAGCAGGCTGAACCAAACGTGCTGTGACCTTTCTTGTCCTGCTTATTGAAGCGTTTTGCCCATATTTAGGGAACTTTGGTGGAGAAATCAAAGCTGTGTCATTGTTGCAACTTAACGGTTGCAGTTGCGTGTCAGCTAGTTTGCATGTGTTCCGTCCTTGTATTTCGGGGAGCTTTGATAATTGTGTAAAGTTTTTTCAGAAAAAGGCATTTGGATTTCCTCATCACGTTGGGGCATAGTGGTCTGGGAAATTTGGAGAAGTGGTAACAGTCATGATGTAGAAGGAAAGTTGTGTAGTTTCCTACCTGTAATACAAAGGAAGAGTTTTTAACTGCTGGCAGAAAGCAGGCAACATATAATAAGCCTTTGAAGGATGAAACATGTTTCCTTAATAGAGTTAATAGTGCTGTCTTACATTTACCCAGGTGTGTGTACACTGCTGAGAAAAACACAGAAGTTTAAAGTTGGAGTGCAGATGGGACCTTTCCTCATACATAGGAAGATCTGTATGGTTTTCCCATTTTGCTGAGTGCTAGGGGTCATAATCTTCTTCATGCCTGATGGAAAAGGCAGGTGGAAATCTTGCAGTTGTGCCAGGGATGCTCTAAGAGGAAGTGTTTAAAATAACTAAACTTTGGTCCTCTGGGTCAGCTTAAGGTATCTGGCTTGAAAATAAATCACATCAGGTGATGGCTGAAAGGCTGAATATAATGTCTGTGATGTGAGGCAGCTGGGGTTGGGGTGAACTTGAGGCCAGAGAAAGGTTAGCTGTGAAGGGTCAAAATTGTAGGGCTTTCGTTAGACCAGGAACAACAAGCAGCGATCCAGCAGCACGAAGTGTTCAGGCGTTTACACTAAATATCCCTAGTTTGTATTACAGTTAGGAGAAAATGATGACATGGAGTTAAACATGCAGTATGGGTGACTGAATGTAATTAGCACATCTGAAGTTAGACAACCAGGCTGGTGGAAAAGCCCAAAAGATGAATATCTGGACCCCAATTTAACTTTGTGGGTGCTGTTAGCCTGAAGTGGGGACAGCTTCTAACTGGTGTAAATCACCAGTAAGATCAGAGGACAAATGTCTGACAGTGTTGCTACTTGATGCTTTTAAATTGTGCATAATTTTAAATGGGTAGATTAAGTTAACATGTAGAAAACGGGCTTAATGAAATTCTGCTGCTGCTGCTGCTAGATCTTACTCTCCATAAGCCTGCCTTGAACTTAATGCCACTTCCAATTAAGATTTGGGGAGCTGGCTTCATATGGAAGTGTAAATCTGTGCTTTGGACAGGAGAGTAGTTTGCCAGTATTCTGTAGAGCAGAGTGGAAAGCCAAATATTTAGTAAAGGCTTATATTATATTTTTGTCTGTTTTCTTTCTAATTAAGAGCCAGAGTGAGGCTGAGACTTGAATAGATGCTCTTATTCAGCAACAAATGGTTGAGTCTTTCACATTGTCCAAAGCAATGGTATTTTTGCTTTCATCTTGCAAAGGCTGTTGGGAATAGTGTCTGAGACCTTACAGAAAAGACAAAGGAGGAGGCAGGATCATTTTTATTTTCATGAAACACTCTATACCAAGGTAACAATTGCAAATGATACCCATCTCCCTTGAAAGTCATTGCTGTCTCCTGTAGCTTGGAGTTGGCAGCTCTCTGCCTTCAGTGCCATGTGCCTGTCCATGAATGCTTCTCCTGTGCCATCTGCCACTGTCCCTGTTGTGGATTTCTGTGTAACACAGTGATCCCAGTGACAGTTTAAAATCCCAGTGATCTGTCTGATGGTGAGTTGAGTACCTGGGTGCCAGCCAGCGTGCTGAAGACGGAGGGCCAAGCTCAGGAACCTTCGGATGAACTGTCCTGCAGGAATCTGCTTGGACACATTTTTAAATGGATGTTGACCAAGACTGACGTGTGAGGGGTCACTCCTGGGCTAATCTTGCCTGGGTGACACACAGGGTGTGTGTTGCACCTTTTCCCCCATTTAGACTCTGGATTCCTCTGTGTATTTGGGGATTAGCAGGAGTTTGATGAATGACTTGGAAATAAGACTAAAGCTAAGCCAACCCAAGAGGTTTTGTTGCTTAAAAAGACTTGTTGGACGGAAGTTCAAGGCTGTCAGGTGCTGCTCCTTATGGCAGTCTGACAAATGAATTATACTGATTAACTGTTACAAGGTCTCTCTGTCTTTCTCCCTATTTTTATCTCTGGGCTTATCTTCTGTTCATGATTAGCTGTTGTGTAACTGAATATTTTAGTCAGCCCAGGTGAAATGATACATTCTTCAATATAATCAGTTTCTCCTCTTGCAGCATAATAAATATGATACTTGCATGTTTTTTTGTAAAAACAAAAATGCTTAGAGAAGTGGTTTAGGGTTGCATGTCTTGAAATACTAGCATGCTCGTGATCCAGCTATTAATTTGTGTTTGCTGCTTTACTTCTAAAGGGGTGGAGAAGAGCAACAACACATTTGATATGCTGAGTTAGATCAGTTTGTGCTCCCATACATAATGTTTTGGGGTTTGTTTTAGTGTCTTTTCAAATCAGTTTTCTGCATGTGAGGCAGCAGGGTGCCATGGCAGCTGTTTGATTGTGGCTTTGGAGAGACCCTGGAAACAATATTCGTGCTGTGGTTTTATGCCAAATATATTAGCTTATTCTTTTGGATTTTAGGATGGTTTTGATATAGGATCAAAGTTTAATTGCCTGCCTTTTCTACCTAAAAGAAGAGAAAATAACTTCTGAAAAAAGGATGTCTGTACATGAGCACATCCACATCACCAAGGCTTGCTTGTGGGGTTTTGCAGGAGCCCTCCTCCAGTGGCAAGTTTCAGGTTTAAGATGAAGGGGCTGATGGATGTATTTTGGCAGAACCCATCTGTCCTAGCAAGATTCAAGCTTAATTTTCATGTAGCTGAGTAATGCATTGATAGCCATGCTGGCAGATATTGTGGTTAAACTGGATTCCAGTGTGCCTCTGATCAGTTTGATTTCTGAAAAACTGTAGGGTTTTGTTTCTGTAGCAATACTGTAGGAGAACTTCACAGCCCTCCTCTCCACAGTGCTATAATCTTGTTTTGGGGAGTGTGTTTTGGAACTGAAGTCTGGCAAAAGAGGATTGAAGAATGATTCCGGGATGTGGAGCCTTTCACCTCTAATTGCCAGTTTGATTTTTAGGTCAATAAAGGACACTAGTAATTTGAAAACTAACTATTGCTCAGCCGTGGAAAGCAGAATTTTATATTCAGAGAAGTGTACTTTGGTCTCCCTTATAGTACAGGATGGGCAGAAGCAACCTCCTGAGGCAGTTATTAATATAAGTTTTAAAGCTTTAATTTGGAAACAGTTCAGTAGCCACAATAGAAATATTACTATTGGGTGTCTCAGTGGGAAGGAAAAAAAGATGCTGTCCTGGATTGTACTGGATGATCTGTTCCCGCAAATAAGCACCTCGCTGCGCAGTATCAAGGGCTCAAGAACCACTGAATCTCCAGTCTCTGTCCACATCAGTTGGACCCAGGTGTATTGTGCTGGTTTAGTGAACCAGTATGTTCTCCTGGTAGCTGCTTATTCTACTGCATCATCCAGAAATTCATTGTTTAAAAAAAAGCCAAGTTTCCCTGTGGTTGCAGATAGAAAATGTGAACCAGATGTAAATCCCAGATCTGCAGACAGCCAGAAACAATAGCTCCTGTGGAGGTAGTTTTCCTTGAAGTCACTAAAGACAGTCTCTGCTCTGAAGGCCAGAAACCTGACAGCTAGAACTGATGGTAAATATCACTGCTGAAGAAAGCACATGGATGCCGGGGGCCTGACAGTGTCTGTGCCCATGTCATTCTCCTCAGATCCAGGTGTTGTCTCAACTTGTCACTGGGTGTCTGCAGTTACTCAAAGTAACTTTGAATTAGTCAAAGGGAAAACCAGCTTTCTGGTACAAGTATTATGCACTGCATTAAAAGGGAGGTGAGTTTTTAGGTTTCTCTCTTCATAGCATCTCTCCACCAGTAGTTTAAATCATTGGTGTTCATCCTTTCTACTGTGATGCGTCAAGTGAATTATTAACTTCAAAAAGATGGCTTTGAATTTTATTCCCTGTTGCAGACTTTTCTGGCCTTCATAGATCCTGAAAGCTGCATGGAGATGTCTTAAGCACATGGAGATGTCTTAAGCACTTATTCAGACCACTGCAGTATTTTTATTCATGTCTTACCCTAAAGCATGAGAAAAGGTCACTTGTTACGTTTGTGTGGTAGCGTATTAAGCACACTTGAAAATGTTGCAGGGCTGCATCAGGAATTTACTTTTTGCATGTTTTCTAAATCAGATATTCTGTCTTTCAGAGTTCTTACAACATTTGAACATTTAAAAGCAAAACTTAATACTTTCAAAAATGAAAGTGAGGCAAAACAGATAGAGAAATGCCACAGAGAAATCCATCATTTCCTGGCAACCTGGAAAGCACCACCAAGTTAGACTAGGAGTGCCAAGAGTACTGTTTCCATAGCACAAATACCTGATTTTATAACCACTTTCTCCATTTATAAGAATAGCAGAATGAAATAAGGAGGTCTTTAATCTTCATATGCTGGCCATGCTTAAAACTCTCATTTTCTAGATTTTGGAGAAGGAAGCTGAGCTGGCAAGGGTCGAGAGACTGGTTGACTCAAGATTCAAGTCTCGAGGTTCTCGTTGTCTTGAATTTCTCCTTCTGTGTCATGTTGCGGGCATTGCTGGGCAAGAGCTGTGTGTGGCTTCATAGATAGGGACGTTTTTGGCTGCATAGGGCAATGCCTTGGACCTTGTGTGTGTATAGATACACATACCAGTTCTCCAGAACAGTGGTGCTAACTTCCTTTTGGAAATTTAGATCTCTTCAGTTGCCCTGTATAAAAACTTTTGGGCCTTGTTTGATCCAAGTTGGTTGTGCATTTACTGGAGTGAACTTTATTCTATCCATCATGGCAGAGCATGGAGATGCATGTATCCCTGGCTTTCTTGTTTCTTCTGCTACCTGGTCCATCTTGTACTCAAACTGGGCAGACATGCACATGGTGGTTTTGAGAAAATTCCTATTACTGTGCATACTAGGAATGTGGTTTAGCTTGCAGGAGACACCACAGCATGGTGGCGTGCATTACTGGTATTGCCACATGAAGTATGCCTACCTCCTTGCACGTTAAATAACTTGACATGAAACACTGAAATAAGGCCACGTTATAACTTGACTATTTCTCTCTGTTACCAATGACTAAGGCAGGGCCTCCCAAAAATATCTGGTCCTCTGGGGGTAGGAGGCAGACCTTTTGACTCCACAGTTCGCTGTGCATGTTGCTTTTTATGCAGCAGCTGTTAAAGAAGCTTTGTGCCTTGTCCCCACTGCAGTTCTTAGGAAGTAGGCTCAGGAAATGGAAGGGCTGGATAGATGAATTTGTGGAAGAAATTGTGGTACATTTTTAGTGGCTGTACAATGATACAAAAGCTTGATTTTAAAGCCTGCTGGGCAGGGTCCTTTCCTTGTGGAGGAGACAAGAAAAAACTGAAGTTCTGATTGAACAGGGGAAACTTTAAAACATGTGGTGTATGAGGTTAGAGATGCAGATTCTCTTGCATTGAGTGCTGAATGGGCTGAAGCTTGTGAGAAGCCAGAGCTTCTTGGCAGACCCTCCTTGCTGTAACCTGGTATTACAGCAGTGATGTACATTGGGGTGAATATGTGAAGCAGCAGCTTCTTTCTTAGGAAGAAGTAGGGCTATAAGCATTAGTATGATTAGATTGTCTCCCTGTTGGGAGAGAGGGCTAGTGTTTGTAGCATTTTATTATCTGTCTGGAGGAGTGGATCTGTCTGAAACCAGTTTTTTTAAGTTTTTTTTTTTTTAGCTGGAGCAACTTTCCCTACACTCATGCGGAGTTGAGGTTAGTTGAGCACTGATGCTGGGCTAGTGGATGGTGGTGGATGTTAGGTGAAGTCCACAGCAGGCAGGATCCGTCATTGAACCACACTTCCTTTTAACCATCACTAGACTTGTAAACGTGTGGGAAGAGAAGGAATTAATGAGCACAACACCATCAAAGGCAAAGTTGGCACAGGAGCAAAAAGCATAAGCTGGACATAATTTGCTGAGATAAAGGAAAGTTGCAGGCGCTGTGATAAGTGACTGTGTGACAGACAGAAATGTAGTAAGTGTTGTGACACAGTGCTGCTGTATCGCTTTTTGTCAGAGACTCACACTGAGTTAGCCCTATGTCTGCATCTCTTTTACTGCCTCAGCATCTTATTAGCCCCTGGAGCTACTCAGGTAGCTAAGATGATAGACTGAATTTCAGGAGGATGTTCTGCAGCTTGGTTTGGTGAGCTGTCCCTTGTATGAGCTGACAGAGTGACTTAACCTAAACTGAAACAAATTCGAGTCACAGTTTCCTGGACCTCAAACACTCTACTTTAAAAAGAGGCTGCCTATGCAGTACTGGAGAAACAGCATACAACCAGGAGGAACTGTACCTAGTAAGTGTATTGAGGGTCCTCTTAAAGATGGTTTATGTTTAGGTAAAATAAAGTACAATGGGAGATTAATTTCTCATGACCCCTTACTGATGTTTCTGTTTGCTTATGACAGGAGACTGGATGTGGTTATCTGTCCTAAGAGGTCTCTTCACTGTGCTGAGTGTAATCTGTCTGAATGTTAAGGGTAGGGCATGGGGAAAACACTCAGTATACTCCTATAGCTTGTCCTCATGGAAGCTGACAATCATTTCCAGTAGGCTTAGTCTGTTTACCCCTCTGCAAAGCCATAGTCTGGCAGTCCTTCGGCCTTTCAAAGCACTGCTTTACGCTGCTTAAAAGAACCAAAAGGAACTTTTTAAAATTCCTAATAACGCTGGATTGCCCATCTAACTTTCTCCAGGCATTAAAATAACAGTTAAAAAGCCCTAGGCTGGCTACCTACCTATCTAGCCCTCCTAAGGTTGGGGCTTTAAAAATGCCTTTGCTGTTTATGAGACTCTCAGTAAGTCATGAGTTGCCTTGCACTGCTGGCATTTAGCTCCTGTACTGAGCTTTCACCACAGCCCAGCAGCCAGCAGAGCAGCTCAGAGAAGAGGGTAGCAGCAGTTGCTGTGCTTCCCTGGTCCTGAGCAATAAAGCATGTCAACTGGGCTGGTCCCCAGCTGTAATTTATAGCAGCCTGGCTGTTGCCGTTGGTCTTGGCTTCCAGTGGCCACAAGGACCTGCTGAGATGGCTGTGGATGAGCAAGGATAAAGCAAGCTGTGGACTTGGCCCTCTTTTTTTCCTGCGTATGCCTGCCTCAGCAGGGAGGCTGGAGAGAGGAGCTTTGCCAGCTCTTTGCTGTTGGAAGACCTTCAAGCTCTGGGAGATGTTCCCAGCTCTGGCTTTTAAATACAGCACTGTAACAGACAGCAATTGCATCTCACCCAAGAATTTGGGACTTAAGGCTCAACCCTGTGACATAAAACATTGGTACACACAGCTTTTCTGAGTAGGAACAGGGAACATAATAATGCAGCACTTCTAATACAGTTGTCCTGAAGGGCTTCTCTTATGTTGTATTGAGTGTGCTGAATTTGAGGGCATAAAAATACTCTGCTTGCGTGCTCCAAACCTTGTTTCTGCTTTGCCTCTCTGTCTCAAATGGTAAAGCTTGTGGTATAGCCAGTTTTTTTTATAAATTGGCTTAAAAGGGAGAGGGAAGAGGTGACATAAGTAACAACATGCCATTGAATGGAGAGTAATGTTTGATAGTAGACAGAGAATAGTGCTCATTTGGTGTTTAATGTCACAAATTGCTTGATATTTAACTGTGTGTAGAGATATTGTTCTGGAAGTATTTTGCAGATTACTCAGAACAATGTCAACTCCAGTAATTGGTTGCATTCAGTATAAATATTTTGAGTTATTCATTACCACTACCATAAACCAGTAATTCTTGTATCTTACACCTTCCCTGTTTAAAAATGGTACTTGGAAGAACCAATCATTCCTCCTTCCTGCCAAATTATGCACTATGGAGTTCAGTCCATGAAAATTTATTGTTGCACTTGATGTAAATTGCATCTAATGGGCAGATGACTCATGGCTGTGCTGACAGCCAACATCACATCCTAAAGGCACATAAGAGCAGGTTGGAAGCAAAAGCATAATAAACAAGGCTTATCTCAAATTTCCCTTTCATGTGAGTTTTCTTCTCACTGCTAGGTTGCACAAGTCCTCGGATTCCATTGTTTGCTTAGGTCACTTATATTGTGGTTATAGTGGCCTTAAATTGTCCTAGCTATTATTCCCAATGGCTTTTGAACACAAGCAGAGTGAATCCTTTTTTGATTTCCAAATGATATTAAGAGGTTTACTTAAGCAGTAACTTAACATGCTTCATTGCTTTTCTTGCAAACATCAGTTCTTTTAAGTCTGTAATAACCTTCACAGTGTGTGCCAGGATTGCAGAATTGCAGCTGGCTATTGATAGTACTGCTCTCCATTATGGATCAGCAAGTTTTGCTCTTTCCTGTAGTGCAGTGACAGTCACTATATGGCAGTGCCAAGGATCGAGAGCTATGGGTGAGGGTGGATCTGATAATTTAGCAGGATTTGAAGGACTTGTGTAAGCTTTGTATAGGGGGAACAAGCCACTAGATTTGGGTTCCTGTAGTTCCCACTCTACCGAGAAAATAACTGGGGGAGGTGGAAATGCTGCACTCAGAACTGGGGAGCATCATCTCATTCATTGACATCCTGTGCTCCTAAATCTCCTGTACCTGGATGCTTGGTTGCAATTTGCTGGATTGGGGGTCAGTTTTGGTTATGTATCATCTAATGCCTATGGCCCAGCCCTCACCTGGAGGCATTAATGTGATGTAACTAGTAGGTTAGCATTTGGTC
This sequence comes from Agapornis roseicollis, assembly GCA_002631895.1. NCBI lineage: Eukaryota > Metazoa > Chordata > Aves > Psittaciformes > Psittacidae > Agapornis > Agapornis roseicollis. Next base: position 37,033 of record NDXB01006187.1, on the reverse strand, counting down.
GCACTGGGAAGCTAAACCAGTTTGGAATGCAGATGAAGGGAGGTCTCAGCCCTGCTGTGAAACCTCTCAAGGCTGATGTGGAGAATCCAGCTTTGCACTTGAGCGAGTCCAAACCCCTCTCTTCCACTCTGGTTATGAAGTACAGGGTAAATAAAAACAATTGTTATTTTGCAGAAGAACTCTCGGGGCCTTTAGAAGAGAGGAAGATGACAGCTATGGAGTGAGAATATCTGGAACTACAATGGCATTTGTTAAGCTACTGGCAAGAAAAAGTTTATTCCAGCCTTCTGTAACTTCATTTAAATGTTATATAATTACTCTTTATGCTACAGCCTAAAGCTGCTTCCTGTTTCCAGTATGGTAATTATGCCAGAAGCACACCATTTATTCAGAGTGTATCAGCTCAGGATATGACCATTACCACATTAATAGGAAGTACCTTCAAATTGTTATACTTGGCAATACCTGTATCCTGCAGTAACAAATTTCTCGCCATTCAGCTTGTGAGTTTATGAGCATCTCTTGATGTGAATAAACAGGAAAGCACCATTCCTTGCTCCCCCCAAATCATTGCTTTAAATGCAGTTAATTAATCTGAAAGATGATTTTAAAGGAGACTCTAGTTTGAAGTTACTGCTGATTACACCAGTATGTATTAAAGAAGAGGATCTGTGTTCAAGGCTAGGTTGGATAGGGCTTTGAACACCTGGTCTAGTGGAAAAGTGTCCCTGCTTGTAGCAGGGGGTTTGCAACTAGACGAGCTTTAAGGTCCCCTCCAAACCATTCTAACAATTGTATGGTCTGTGTTCACCCAGTGTTACTGCTGCTTGATACTTGCCTGGTGTTATTGCAGTGGGTGACACAATGCAAATACAGTGGGATGAAGAATGGGAAAGCTGGAAGTTGCCTCTGTAGTACAGTGACTCCAGAACAGAATTGGTGTACCCAAGCAGTTTGCTGCCTATCATTTTTGGTGCTCTGGGGTGGAGTATACCACACTGGGGTGAGTAATGGCCTTTACAGAGGGTTGGTCACCATAAGGAAATGCCACATGAAGTGGTGATTTAATTCTGTAACTTGACTTGGATATTTGGCAGTGGATGGTGTTGGCCTCCCAAATTTCTTATTGCAGCAACAACTTGTTTTAATTTTTTTAACCAGCTTGAAGCACCGTATTTACTGACTTTTGTTTCCAGTGTGAATATATGTAAATTTTAAATTAATCCAAGCTGAAGTTAAAAAGAAAACGCTCTGCATTAAAGGAGGGTAAGGGCCTGGAGTCCTTTGGCTCTTTTTTCCTATGGGATTCAATCTGAGTGCTTGTTTCACTACTTCTTGCATTCCAAGCTGGCACAGCTTGCTTTGTTGTGGTAGGATGGTCTGGTGGTACTGAATGTGTGCTGCTTTTGGCTTTTTCTTGCTGCATCAGTGAAACCTGCCTGAGTTTTTGTGGACTCTGAAGCACAGGGTGGTTGAGACCTTATCTGAGTTCTGCTTAAAAACCTCCTTGGCACTTCCTTCACTGCTGATTGTGGTTTGCTTTGTGGAGAGGGGTTGGTGAGCTGCACACACTCTCGTGCTGGCAGAGGAAGTTTGGAAAGGCTGTGTACAATACTGCGTGGCCCAGCTTAATGGGGAAACACTCCAGCATCATGGGCTCCTTGGAGTACGGATGGAAGAGGAAATTACTGCTACTTGCGTCCATCTTCAGTAAGAGGAACAATAACCTCGGTGGATGCTATTCCTTTCCTGTAACCTGGAACTGGCAGGCAGCTTTGAAAGGGCCTCCTGTGTCCTGGCTGTCACAGGAGGACTGACTGTCTCGATAAAGATTTCCAGGAGGATTGGGGAGTTTCCTGACCACCCTCTGTTCCCTTCAGTAGTACTGATGTAAGGGGGAATTCCTGGAGGTGACTGCCTCTGTGCCAAGCACATTTCACACCATGTGAGCCAGCTCCTTACCTAAGCAGCAGCAGGCTTAAGTGCATGAAGCCCTGAGAACACAGTGCCCATGGGGTTGAATCCCAAAGGCATCTTCTGCCTAAAAATACTGGTAGAAAGCTTTTCCATTTCCTTACTGGTAGGGACCATGAATGCTTTGTGGGTGTGCCAGAGTTAGTCAGGGTTGTATTTCTAATGATGATTAACTCTCTACATCTTCAGTTGTATTGCATTTGGCCAATGGATGCTAATGGGGGGAGTAGTATAACTACATGCTTAGATGCTGTATTGAATCCCTTCAGGTCCCCTCCATTTACTTAAGAGTTGCCATCCCCTGTAGTACTGATGCTTTTCTGTTCAGGGACTGCAGTTGTTAATTGCAGGAAGAAAAAATAATGCTGCTCAGAGGGAAAGGTCACTCACTTCTAAACACACTTTAATGTATAAGGCTATGTAGAATGAGCAGGATTGGAAAAGACTGGCAGCAGTTGTTTTAGGTTTGTCTTACTGCTGCATCACTGTCAGCTTCTTTCTTACTGCTTTGAATCCCATTCTGCTATTCAGTTAGCTTTTCAAGGCTATCATATGCTTCCATATAGAATCTTTATGCTTCAGTGTTTCCATATAGATCTAAGTGTTCTTGATCATTAAAGCAAAGTAGTATTTTCCTGTACTCTGAAACTTGTGCTTCAAATAAGAATGAGGCACCAAGATGGTCATTTGTTTGAAGTCTGCAGGCTGCTGTGAGCTGTGGTTTGCTGTTAAAGTGATTTTTAGTGGGACTGTCTTACAGTCTTTGTTCACTTTTTGTTCTGTTGTATGCTGCAGAAAGCCTTGCCATGCCAATGTCCTTGGGTGTTGGGAAGCATCTAGCAAATGCTAATGCTGGAGAGGATGTGTTTAAAATTATCCTGGCCTGAAACTGGCAGTGGCCCAGGCTCTTCTTCAGAACAGCAAAGCCAGGAAGAAGATTTCCAGAGCCTGACTGGGGCTCTTTGGCCAGGCCACCATGCCAGTTCTGTTCTCATGATGCACAAGGGAGGAAACTAAAAACAGCTTTTTTGACTTTGTGTGAAAGGATTTGGAATATCTGCCAAAGGCAGTGGAGGGAATCTGCTTGATTTGGTTCCTCCCCCTCTTCCATGCAGGTGATTGCCATTAAGGTGAGGTGTGTTGTGAATTGATATCTATGCACAGGCATCTGTTCCCCAGACAGCTGCTTTGCTTGCAGCCTTTCTAAAGATGCCTCCTACATCTGCTGTGGCCCTGCATGGTTTCCTAGCCAGTGCAATCTTAGCAGCTGTTTTGATGGATGTGGGTGTCAGCTATAAAGGTATTTCTCTTGCCTTTGCTGGGGGAAGCAGCTTATGAAAATAAGCTGTAAAACTTCAAAGAGTATTTGGAGTAAAAGTAACATTACCCTCGAGGATGGAGAAGTGCCACTGTTAACCTAACAAACCAGAGGATTTTTTGGGTGTAGAAAGAAGATAATACAATAACATTCATAGCGTTTGCTGAATGCTCATGTGTGTTCATTGTCTTTGGTCAAAATAAAAAAGATAAAGGAGATCTTTTCACTAAAGTTCAGACTTCACAGGAGTGGCCTTGCTTTCCCATTCTCATCTCTGTTGTACCAGCTTTGCTTGCTTGAGCCTTGGTACTGTGGTTCAGTTCATTAAGCCATGAACAACCAATGTTTTTGGATTGTTTTTCACCAGTGTATTGAGCTAAACTGATTTCTTGGGGAAGTGTGTGAGCTCTTCCATGGCTGGAGAGCAACAAAACTTGGAGAAGGATAGGATGAGTTCAGAGGTAGTGAGTATTTGTTTGTTGAAGGAAAGATTTAATGGCTCCCACTTATTGTTGCTTTGTCTTTCTGCAGGGATGTGAAAGCAGGAAATATTCTTCTTGGAGAAGATGGCTCAGTGCAAATTGCAGGTAATTTTGCTGGTAGTTTTGGATGAATTTTAGGCATAAATGTGTGTCCAAAGATGTGGTTTAATGATCAAGAAGAAACCTACATAAAAATGCTAGCTTCAGTAAGCTCCATGGTTCTTAGACACAAAACAAAACTGGCAACACCAAAAACCCCCAAAGGTAAACCAGAAACCAACTAAACAAAAAATGACACAGAGTTTATTATATTTTCTTATCTTAAAACACTGTTCTTTGGAATAATGATAATCAGCATGAATAAATCCTTTGATTGTTAAGTCCTCAGAATCAATAGATTAGATAAAATATTTGGCATAAGCTAGTCAGATTTTTAAAATGGCAAGTTCATAGGCTGGGGAGTGGACTGCAGGGATCAGACTTGATTTATCATTGATTTCTAACATGGTCTTTAAAGGCACAGTGCTAAGCAGTGGATAGATTAATCAGAAGAAAATTGGTGTGCCTTATAGTAAAAGTCACTTGCAACTTGGCCTTAATGAAAGATTTGCTGGTCAAACTGCTCATGCTCATGCTTCCTGGTCAGCTGCAGTTGAAGCAAGTGGTGCAGTGTGTGTTTAATTATCTGTACTAACCCAGCCCAAACTGGGGTGAGCTGAAGGTCTGGGGGAAACAGTTGTGCAAATTGAGGGACAGGGTAGGGAAGACTGTTAAAAGGCAGTTACTTTAGCTGATAAAGTTGTGCCTGGAAGTGTCTGCTGTAAGTCACTGCTGTCACAAGCTGTGTCAACACAGGTATGTTGGAAACCATCCTTGATGTGGATGGGTTATATGTCTGTGTTTGGTTTTTTGTTTTTTTCCCAGTAGTACTCTTCTGGTCTTTTATTTCATATGTGTTCCTAGAGACTTCACTCTTGTTCACAGAATTCATGAATTATTATTAGTAGTATTATTATAATTGGCTTTGTTAATAGAAAGACAAGAATTTTGGACAGTACATTTAGCACCTGCATCACTTAACCCCAGTATGCTGGTTTTGTACTCTTGAGCATCCTTCCTCTCCAACTGTCCTTTGCCTCAGTACTGTGCTCATCCCATGAACCTTGTGGTGCCTTTCCAGTGCTTGTGCCACCTCCAGCTGGAGGGCAGAGCTCACATCTGGTCTTGCCACCTTGGCAAACATCATTATACTTGTTTAACTTTTTCAGTCTCATATATAAGTGGAAAGAGACACATCTCTTTGTGATATGGTCTCTTTTAGTGCCCTGTCCTGCCAGTGGAGGCGCATCAGTGGGTCAGGCTGGTGGACTGGGCTTTGCAGGTGTGTGGCAGTGACTGTACTGTCTGGCAGAAGTGCATGTTGCACTACGTAGTGCTGTGAGGCACAGACTCCTTTGGTGTATCTGTGCCTGGATTTGCATCTTGGAATCAAAGGTGTAGATTTTCCACCACGAGGCAGAACACATTGTAGTGCACAGTTTTTTATAGGTAGCTTTTCTCCCTCTGCAGAAGGCAGCAAGCCTTTTTACAGGACATAACACCTAAAATATAGAATTTCTGTTTAAAACCCAAAGTTGCTTTGTTTTCCCTTTTAAGTCTCTCAGTGCTCTTAATGCCTACTGTTACATTTCTAGTGAGGTGTAAATAATTCATCCTGCAGCTGATGGAAGGTAGGGAGTGGCTTCTAAAATGCTCCAAGGAGCAAACATACAGTGAAATCCTACATTTTTTTCTCCAAAATGGTGATAGGCTATGGTTTGGATTTGTAATTGTACGGAGATTTAGCTGATCTTCTGGAACAGGCTGCAAATAGCTGTTGCATTAGAACAATGCACTGTTATTCCATGTGTTTCTGCCAGCCTAGTAGAAAGCTGCCTGTGTTCCTGTTCCACAAGGGTGCTAGGCTTTGCTTTTTTTTTTTCCATTAAGGCTCACTGGTAATATGTACCTGTTCATGTATTTCTGCTGAATAATTCTTGGTTGGTAAGTAGTTTTAAGGTTGACTTGTCTTAACTTGTACAAATTTCAGAGGATTTATGTTGTCTGGGATTTGTGTGTGTTCCCCTGGACTGAACTGCCTGGTAGTGGTTTATATAGGCAATGTTTAAATAATGAAATCATCTCTCTCCATATCCTGCAAAAGCAACGTCGTGAGATGTGCAGAGTTCCCTCTTCTATACAAGTACTTTCTTTGAACATGCAGAAGGCCTAATGCTGTAACTGTCCAGGAGACACAGCAGAGCAGCTCAACTCAACCAAGGTCAGCAAGCTCACCACAGTGGCAGGAAGTGCTTTCATTTCTGCAAAGGCAGCTGATGACTTGGAAGAAACAAAAATAAATGGATGACTGAATACTAGAGAAGAACCTGACCTGGTCATAACATGAGATTTTTGTTTCTGTGGGATTTTCTGACACTTAAGCTTCCATTTGTCCTGACCCAGGATAGCAAAATTTCTTGTGAATCTTTTGAGAAGAAAAAATTCTTCAAGCAAGCCAGTCCCAATAAAGCAAGTTTTTTGTTTCAGTGAGATCAAAGCACTTGCCTTTGACAATAACATTAATGCATATTATGAATAATTCTGTTGACTGTTGAGTGCTTCAGTTATCAGCTGGTTGACATTACTGCATTCCCATGGAACAATCGTGTTTAAGTTCAGTTGGAAAGTTGCACCACGAGGAGAAAAAAGATTGATCAGTTGTGTGATAAAGCCCAAGGTTTAGAGTAGATGAGGTTACCTCCTTTGGAATAGCTGGTTTGGTGTTCTTAAAAATATGCAGGTAATGTAGCAGGAAAGAATGACTTCAGTGCTTTTATAATGACTCTTTTCCCTTTTGCCATCCCTCTATCAAAAACGGCTTGTGAACAGTTGTTAGGAAGGTCTTATTCAGTGTTTGGCCTTTGCAACCTTGTGTTCCTGTGTGGAACATTGCTGGGCACAATGTTTCTTGTCTCAGAAGAAATGTAAATCTTAAATGTAAATGTAAGGAATGTAAATCTCAAACAGAAAGACCTTTGAAGGAGAAGAAAACCTCCAAAGCTTCTTTAAAGATTTAGGAAAAAAAATACTCAACCCTGTGTTGGAGGAAACCCCACTGCTGGCCTGTACCTGTACCTCCACAATACCCTTTCAGTTCTTAAAAGGGGCTTATAGATTGATGGAGAGAAACTTTTTAGCAAGGCCTGTTGGATGCACCATCCGTGAAGGCATTCAGGGCTAGGCTGGATGTGGTTCTGGGCAACCTGATCTAGTTGGATGTGTCCCTGGTCATTGCAGGGGGGTTGGACTAGATGAGCTTTGGAGCTCCCTTCCAACCCAAACTATTCTGTGAATCTATGATGTGTCAACGAATTTAAGTACTTGGGAAACTTTGTGTGTAGAATTCATGGCACTAATTTTGCTGCAGGATTATACTGTTTTAACCAAAGAAAACTAAAGCTTCTGTTGTTAATTTGGGCTGTGCAGTTCAGGTAAGACTGAACAGAAAAAGCAACCTGATGAAGGTGTGTCTGATGTGTTCAGGTTGTATTTGTTAACTCTGAGTTGATTGCTGTGTGTCAGATGCCAAAGCTGCTGTGGGAGCACTGTCGGCAGAGGTGGATGCAGGTGAAGCAATGGAGGAGAAATCTGTGAGCTTGGAGGCATTTGCTAGAAGTGGGAATTCTAAAAATTCCTCTAATGGCCTGCACAAAGCCTAGCTTTAAACTCCTTCTGAAGTCTTAGGACTTGGTATTTTTACTTATGGCTCTATTTTTAACTCTGTTGCTCCTTTTGCTTTCAAAATGTGCATTCACTGACCCGAGGCATAAAATTGCTTTTAGCAGATCCAGCTGACCAGCGAGACCTAAACTCAGGCTGTTTGCTTCTAGCTTGACTTTTTTTCTTACCCCTGCCAAGGGCACTGGATTGAGCCTGTGGCTTGGCATCGAGTTCTTGGAGCCTGTTACAATTCAGAGAGTATCGCTTTCTCAGCTTGAAGTCTTTTCCTGCACACTGACTTAATCTATCTTTTGGAGAGAGCAGGGCTCCTTCTCAGATACCATTGTTCTGGGCCTGCTGACGGTGGTTACAATGTAAATTGAGATAGCAATGTTCTTTTTGTGTCCCAGCCTTTCCGTGGCAATTACTGTTTTATTATTTTATTTTGGTTTTTTTTTTTTTCTTTTTTTTTTTTTTTTTTTTTTTTTTTTTTTTTTT
>NDXB01006187.1:0-28861 GCA_002631895.1 Agapornis roseicollis | reverse complement strand
TTCTTTTTTTTTTTTCTTTTTTTATCTAATCAGAGCATAAAACCTCTTTGCCCTGGCATTTATAAGCTCCCTGGAGTCTAAGAGCTGCACAGGTAAAAGCACTCTTTGTCAACATAAACTGCATCAGCACCAATGTTGCTGCATAAACTAGATGTCTCGCAGTAAGCGAGGCTCAGTATTATTCAGTTTATTTAATTGCACTGGCCATATAAAATACTGTGAAATGAAGTGAGATTCTTGACAGACTGGGAAGAGATGGGAGAAGTTGGGGGGGAAACTCTATCAGGGTGCACAAGAATGGCTTGATACAAACCATGCTCTGGCATTGGCATCCTAATGAGACAAACTAATGTGTTTTGTTTATTTTCCCTGTTTCTATCCACTGAGATTAATGCTGTCACTCACTTCTTCATGATTGAACATGAAGAAGCACAAGTGCCTACTGAAGGCTGAAAGGTGCATGTCCCTCCATGTGTGGGATTTTGCTGTTGTAGGGGCAATAGCATGGTACCTTCGGGTTTTAAACCGGTCAGGATGATGAACATGTACTCTGAGGTGCTTGGTGTGCTTGCCATACCCTGGGCAGGCTGTGCTGCCAAGCAGTTGAAGTAGATTGAGATTTGACAAAGTCACTCAGGACTTGCTAATTGATACTGGGCAAATTGCCTGACCCCTCTCACTTTATCTATTTATAAAATGGGGATAGTTAAGGCCAGGCAAAACTTGTGTAACTGAATTTGTGTAACTTTCCACAAATCCATGCCAGCTTGTCACTGGTTCGCTGTGTTCCTGACTGCTCTTAATTCCTTGTACTAAAATAGTGTGCCACATAAACATCGAGCTATGATGCAGCAGTGTCATTCCCCGAGTTTCCCTCAGGAAACACTGAATTTGAGAGATTAAATTTCTTTAATAATGGGCAAGGCACAATTGTAACTTGGGGAGGAGAGAACTGATTGCAGAGCTGACTTGAACAGCCAGTGTCCTGAACACATCTGAGCTGCTTCTCTCTTTCGAAAAAGGGGCAAAACTGTTTTTCCTTTGTGGTTGTAGAAAGTTTTGGTGTCTCCTTTGCAGCAATGTTATGTGAAGTTAACTTTTTCTTTATGCCACTTGTAACATCTCCATTTCCTGAAGAGATGTTGCACTGTTTGTTTGTTGAAATCACTTGCCAACTTCTCCAAGGATGGTTGCTTCACCCAGTCTGGGCTTTGTCACCCTCAAGTTACTTTGTGCCATATTAGTGTATCTTTATTAACATGCTGTTGGGCTCAGTTTCAGATGTAATTGTGTTTAATCACCAAAAGGATTTCCTACATTCTTTATGTGCATTGACTTTATTGCAAAAAGGCTGAAGTTTCAATAACGCTGCCATTCTGCATGTGAACTGGTGAGAAATGCATATGACTGTAGAGATCTACCTTTCCAAATGAGAATTTAGGAGAACAAATACATATTTATAGATTCAGTACCACTGTAGTCTTTAAAATGAAAGAGGTTTCTGTACTTGTTCTTCACTAATCTTCCTTTTCTCTGGTGTCTTACTACCTGCTGCCTTCTCAGCACAAAATTACTATTTACTGCTGCCACCACGTTCTTCCTGTCAGGGTTTATTCATCTTCAGTGCTCTAAAAGCTCTAAGCTTTGCAGAAAAACCCTAAGTACAACTACAGATATTTTCTGATGATGAACAATGGAACAACAAGGAAGGTGACCAGTGAAAATTACACTTAGTGCTGTCTTCTGAAATAGATTTGTTTTCACTTGAAGGGGAATAATACCTTGGCTTCCCAAGTTCAAAATCAGCTCCAAGTGGTTCAAAGTCAAGATTGAACCACTTTGAAGTTATGCCCCCGTTGAAGTTGGGATCTGCTTTAGGGTCTGATCCAAACCCACCAAATTCTGTAGCATCCCTTCTGAAGTCAGCAGGCTTTGGTCCTGGCTTCTGGGTAGTGCATGTTCTTCTTCCCATTGTGCCTACCTTGTAACAGGTAATTAGGCATTTTAGGGTTATGCTAATGTTATACAAGATGGCCAAGGAGAAGTGTTTCTTAAGGGCTGACTTCTAGATCTGGATAAAACAATCTAGCACATGGTACTGCAGAAATGTATCTTCCTGAGGAACGCAGCAATGGTGCCTGTAGTGATGTGGTCCTGCCACAGCATTCTTGCATTGGCAAGTTTAGACTGGCTCTTTATTGCTGTAATGCAGAATAAGAGGAGATTTTCTTTTCAGCTTTTGCATTTCCTGAGTGGCCAGAACAGTTTTCAAGTTTGACAGCTTGGATACTTTAGTAGCAAGAATTGTTGCCTAATACCATGCTTTTTCAGAGGCTAGCCTCCAACTTCATTGCCTCTGTAGAGTGGTAGGATATGTGGTTTGCAGCACATGATCTTTCTGCTGAAAATGGGACATATTTTCTGCAGAGCCTGCATCAGCAGAACTGTCATTTCCATTCTGGGTTGTGCTGTGATGCGAGAATCTGGAGAAATATATATATATATATTTTTTTTTTTTTAAAAAGTCTTTGGTAGGTATCACTGAAACAAGTCCAGTAGATTAATCTTCTCTACNCTGCTGAAAATGGGACATATTTTCTGCAGAGCCTGCATCAGCAGAACTGTCATTTCCATTCTGGGTTGTGCTGTGATGCGAGAATCTGGAGAAATATATATATATATATATATTTTTTTTTAAAAAAGTCTTTGGTAGGTATCACTGAAACAAGTCCAGTAGATTAATCTTCTCTACATTTCTTCAGAAAATGATAAAAGAAATGATCCTTTCATCCAGACATTCTGGAGACTTATTTGCAAGCAGACTGCTGGAGATCTATGATTTTTGAGCTTTGGAGTATCTGACAGTTGTTAGATTCCCGGCAGTGGTGGTTTCTGGTATTGCAAGCCAGGTCCAAGCACTTCCAATTCCTCTGTTTCTGGTGATACAGTCCTTTCCAGTTGGCACTGTAGTGAGCTGATATAAAGTACAAACTGTCTAAAGAAGAGTAGAAATGTAAGCACTTCTGAGCTATCTGACCTCTTGGATTTCATTACTTTTGCTATTTTCTAGAGTTAAATTAATTTGCAGTAATTTAGTTCTGTTCTAGGCTTTCTGATGGTAGCTAACAGTGGCAGAGAGAATGAGATGCAGATCTTACAAACTGCTCAGCAGTAACAGTTGAACCATAACTTGTGGTTTGGATTTTACTTATTGCTTTACAGATACTTTTTGAGAGCAGGCATATTCTTTTCTTAATAGCTGGGACTTGGATAAAGTTAGTAAGATGACATTTGAGAAGATGGTTTCAGTCATTCCTCACAGCAGAGTGTTGCAGGCTGGTTGTGCCTGTTTTAGGCCACTGGAAATGAGGGAAATTGTTTGGGAAAACATTGAATAAATCAACCATGTAAAAGAATGAAATTTAATTCCATTTAAGCTTTCTGCTGACCTCACATGGCAGATGTTAGGGGCACAATTTCCAGTTGGAATTATAAATCCACATTTGATGTGAAATGTGGTGAATTATGTGTATTCTGTGTAACGGACTTGTGTTTTTACTGCTGGAAGGCTTTTGCTTTGAATAGCATTTCCTTTACCCTCAAAATGACTACATGGAAATTTGAGGTAAGATAATATACACAAGTTCAAATACAGCACATCACAATAATATGCTGGTGGCATTTGGACAAGCTTCTGTTAGTATTGTCTTTTATAAAAGAACTTCTAGTTGCTCTTGTGTCTAGAACAATAGATCTTGTGAGACTGCCTCTAGTGAGCAGTAAAATGCAAGTAAATTTACTCTGAACTTTTTAGGAAGCTCATTCAGTTTTCTGGGAAAAGCAAGGATGGTGGATATGCACTTGGAAGATCTCTTGGAAAGCACACTTACTGTTGCAAAATGTGGGTTTCCACAAGAATGCAGTTGCAGTGCTGATGGGGATAGTGATCCATCTAGATGTGCTAAAACATCAAGGTTAACAGGAAGACAAGATGCCTCCAGGAACACGGAAGAGAGCAGGACAGCACATCTGGAAGAAGCTGAAATCCTAGTGATAAACATTTGCTAGTGCTTGTTTTAACCCAGTGATTTCTGTCCAGTTTTCTTTAATGTCAGCTTTCAGTTATCCATGTCTAGTATGTTAGCGAGCACTAAAATTCCTGTCCTTGGAAGCCTCTAAGCTAAGTGAGCTGGAAGCTTTCAGCATCTTCTTCTGAATGATAATTTCAGTGGAGTTGCTCAAATATTGGAAGACTGTGAGAAGGAAGCTCATTGCACTGCTGCCATGATGCAGAGGAGAGCTTGGAGTGGCCTCACATGGATGCCATTGCTTGCAAATTGTAAAGAGGGATCATAGAATAGTTTGGATTGAAAGAGGACCTTACAGATCATCTAGTTCCAGCCTTCCTGCCACAGGCAGGGACACCTTCCACTAGACCAGGTTGTTCAAAGCCCCAACCAACTTTGCAGCTGATTCCACAGTTACAATAACATCCTTAAGCCATGGAGTAATTCCATGGCTTTTTGGAGTAAGACTTTTGCATTTGCAGTTAACTAATGCCAGCTGAATTTCAAAAATTTTCAAACAAGAATTCCAAACTGTTGCAGTCAGCTTTTCTATTTTTATGTAAAGTAGCCCCTGAATTTCAGAGACTTACTCTCCAAGCCTGCCATCAATCTCAAAAATGGCATTCAGGGCTTTGTTTGTACTGTGTTTAAAAAAGAGTGTGTGTGTGTGTGCATGTGTGAATAAAATCGAGTTATGGAGAACGACCTATTGCAGGTCTGTAAGTGGGCAATATATAAGCTGTGTAGTTTGGAGAAAACTGGGAAGAAATACTGTGTTTATAGTTTCCTTTTCATCTGATTTATTTATTCCTTTTTCTCTAAGGAAAATCTGTCATCCTCTCTTGAATGACTTGGTTGCCAAATCTTCTGTAATACTGTCTCTGAACAAACATACTGTATGCCATTGCTATAAATGCACACTACTGCTGCTGTTCATGGATCCTGTTATCCATAACTTTAATTGTATGAAACATCAGTGTCATCTTTGAAAGCATAGTTTTCTTGTAAAAGAATGATTCATTTCAGTAGAATTATCTGGGAGTCTGTAGGGCATCCTTCAGCTTGTGAAAGATGCTGCTTCACATGAGTTTAACACTGTACAGGGTGTGAAGTCTGCAAGGCTTCTTCTAGGGTGGTCAGACTGGTTAGTGGCATGTGCTGCTTGGTTCAGTAACTGTTGTATCACTGGGAGCCAGTCCAAGTTCCTAGTAAAGTACTGAGCATTTCAGCAATTGAAGATCACCAAACGAAGCATATTCTCTTGATAAAGAATAAGGGGTTGCAGTCTGCAAGACGCAGTTAGGACAGTTAATGTTATAAAGTCTAGTAACTTTTTATGTACTAAATTTCATTGCTGCAGTGAGGAGTAGCAGAACTTTTTACAAGGGCATGTACAAGACATGGGAGGGGAATGGCTTTAAACTGACAGAGGGGAGATTAAAATTAGATATCAGGCAGAAGTTCTTCTCTGTGAGGGTGGTGAGGCCCTGGTACACATTGCCCAGAGAAGCTGTGGCTGCCCCATCCCTGGCAGTGTTCAAGGCCAGGTTGGATGGGGCTTTGAGCAACATGGTCTGGTGGAAGGTGTCCCTGCCTGTGGCAGTGGTTTGGAATCTGCAAAGTCTATTCCAACCCAATCCATTTTAGGATTCTCTGAGTTCTTAACAGGATGCTAATTGAAGTTCAGTTATTACCTGTTCTGTATTTATACAAATGTGAATAAAGCACTGGCTGTCAGAGGCAGGCTTGTACAGTTAGCAGATCTGCTGGGGGAGTGCGTGTGCACTATAATGCAACCAGTGGGCCGTAATGGAAAGTGGAATTTTCCTCTCTGCCAGTCAGCACTAAGAGCTCTGCTGTCCCCAGTAATTAAATGGGGGACTACAGAGTGTTCATGTACCAGTACTCTTGATCATTCTTTGTTTATTAGGAAGCTCCTCATGCATAACTGTATGGTCTAGTACTTAATAGGTGGCTGGGAACATGAAGGGAAAGAGGAGACAACTCGTCAATTTGGGATGTGTTCCTAATAAAATCTGTTGTTGTTTTCTTTTCAGACTTTGGCGTTAGCGCATTTCTGGCCACTGGTGGTGACATTACCAGGAATAAAGTCAGGAAAACTTTTGTGGGCACACCTTGCTGGATGGCACCAGAAGTTATGGAACAGGTGAACTGTTTTTCCTAGTATCCTCTTACCTGATCCTGGAATTCCCTGTTGTCAGTGATGGCCATATTTGCTTCAAACTGAAATGGTTATTTGGCATTCTGTAAGGCTTTCTTAAAACCGCAGGATTTTTGATTTGCCTATTGCAGCCAGAAATATGAAGTGTTCAGTAGAGTTTTACCCTGTTGCTTCTCTTCAGGCTCCTGCCTAAGGTGAGATTGAGGCAACTCTCCTGTTGCATAAAGAAGACTAATGTGCCTCTTCATAAATGTGAAGTAGAATATGAATAGTTTCACATGTGGTAAATCTGCATGTATACAGCTTGGTAATGTGCTCTTCTGCATTTTAGAATTCGGGTTGCCAATTGCAACATGTCAGAGTGGGGACTTATTACTGTAAAATAACATGACTTTATTCAGGTTTTTAGTTTCTCCTGGCTTCTGAGTATCCATACAGTAAATGCTGAGGGATGCTGTTCCCCTTCCTCCTCTGCTCTTTTGGCTAGCTTTTGGCTCTTTTTGTTTAGTCTAATTCCTTACTAAAGTGCTTGGGGACACATTTCTATTAAGTCAAACCTGCCTTATTGCTTCTCTCCCTGCTGTTCACAGCAAAATATTTTGAAACTTAGAAGTAACTTGGGTTAGACCCCTCCTATACATATATATCTAAAACAAAATATAGCCAAAACAGTGGTTGGACTATAGTGCATTTTCCCTGTGTCCAAAACTTCTTGAGGGATTGAGATAATTTGGGGTTGGCTTAAATATACTGTTGATGAAAGGCATTCTCAATATTTGGTGTCTTGAGTAGCTCCCCATTGAGGGGGTTGGCACATTGTAGCACTCCTACATCCTCCTCAGAGTACAGGTGTAACACTGTAGAGCACAAGACATGCCCCCAAGCGAAGAGCTGTCTTTGCAGACTTGCTTCTGAACTGCTTTGCTGTCATATTCTTCTGGATTTATGTTGATTTACAAATAAATGAAAATATAGTCCTCAGTGTACCTAAAATCAGGTCATGGTTGTCCCTTGCTAATCTGTCCTTTGTGTCCTGTCCTTGCGCAGAGGGCACAGCAGACTGGTCAGAACCTAATTGTGCTTCTCCAGGCTCATTAAAGTTCGGGTGGCTGCAATCTTCAGAACAGGGAGAAAAAAGTTCTAGAGGGTGCTAAAGAGATAAAGGTTTCAGTGACAAAGGGGGAGTTCTTGATGCAGCTGCTATATTTCCAAAGGGGGCAGATTTTCTAGGGAGTCCAGTACTAGTATGCAGGTCATACACATCTAACTTGCTGCAGGTATTAAGGTGGTAAGGTGGTGTTTTTGGATGCTGATGTGAAATCCTTTGCTGTCTGTTTGTATCATCTTGCTGTTTTCCAGTAGGTGTCACTCTGAACCACTATATCCAACCCGGGATAAAGGACAAAGGGGTTGCTGTAGGTTATCCTTCAATATGTAGATACTATCGACTCAATTCCATCTGGTTTACTTCAGCATCATTAAGTTCCTTTACTATCTCAATACATGATAGCCTGGCACTGTCTTTTAGCATACGTTCACTTGGCAGATCTATGGCAAAAAAAAAAAAGTTGATGAGAAAAAGAAATGTTGTTGATATAAGCTAACTGCAAGATGGTGACTAATATGAATTGGACAGATGTCAAGGAGAACTGCTGTAGACAGCTTTGAACTTCATAGCTTTCATTTACAAACAGGATTATACGGTATAATAACCCCCTCCCCCCTCATGCCCCCCTTAAAATCCTGATAGGGAATAGGGAGTTGAAGAGCATATAGATGAGCTGCAACACTGAGAGATAAAGCTAAGAAATATCCCAAAGTTATTTTCAAAACATGAAAAATAGTGTGAGGGTATTGAAACCCCCACCCTTACAGCATATTTCTTCCTGCACTGTGTTCCTTTAAACTGTACTAGTTTACTGTACTATATTGTTTAGTTAACTGACTTGAAGTCTCATGGCATGGCATCTGTAAATCATGGCATCCATAAACTGACTTCAGGAAACATTATAGACTTTTAAGGCTCATGAAAATGATACACGATATAAACTCCCATTGCTATAATAAATTTCAGTTCAACTGTAGTATTATATGAAAAATAGTGCAAGGGGGGTTCTTGTTTGTTTGCCAAAACTCAAGATCATCTTAAAGGTAGTTTTGGGAATGTTTTTGGCTTCCTCACAATTTTTCTAAGGCTTGTTAGGTTAGCTGAACACAATATCCCTATTAGCTTTGCTCTGATTCAATATTTTTCCATAATCTAATGAGAAGAAATACAAACCATTCTAAGCAGCCAAAAATGCTTTGATTTTTGTAGCTGCTCTTGAAGTTAGTACATAATGTCTCTCCTCTGCAGCGGACAGAGCAAGTGCCAAAATATTACCTAATGATAATGAGGAAGTAACTGCTTTGGCATATGAAATATTTTTTCCTGTGCATGAGGGGAAGTAAACACTATAAATTTTCCTGAACAAGTCTGTGTTTAATGTCAAGTGCAAAAGCTACTGTTAATTAGTGGAGGGAAATATTAGTCCATGAACAGGAATAAGGGGCTTTTTACTGAGCTGGTGTGTACTGCAGTTTCAGGATTGAGCATGTTTGCAGTCAGATTGATTAAGCGGTTGACTAAAAGTGTAGTGAGGCGTATGTCCCCAGGGGATAACAGTCCATCTATTAACCATGGGAGTTTCATTATGCTGTTTAATGACTCTCTCTGTCCTTTGTGTGGAAGTGAGAGCCTGGGTTAAACCAGTGTCCCTTTGTGTTCTACATATGGAGGGGTTTATGGCAAAGCAGTTACAGTTGTACAGTCTATACCCATATTTTTTATCAAACCATGACTTCTAAACCACCTCCTTTAAGGTATAAGGAGCTGGGGGAGTGGAGAGAGAAAACATTCTTTCCATCTCTTTAACACTAGTCCTTCCTTTCCTGGGAAGGAAAGAAAGGGTGGAAGGATGTGTAATATGCTAAGGAAAGGGATTACAGTGTAGGATAGCAAGAGAGACACATGCTAACATCCTCTAATATTTTTCAGGTCAGAGGATACGATTTCAAGGCAGACATCTGGAGCTTTGGAATCACTGCTATCGAACTGGCTACAGGGGCAGCTCCTTACCATAAATATCCACCAATGAAGGTGAGCAGGTCTCCAGATAATTGTGCAAGATAAGGGATCAGTGTGTTCTGTGGGTGTTTCTAAGAATGTGACCAGCATGCTCTCTTGAAGGGTTTATCATCCTTAACTTGCACTTGTGGATCATTATGTTCTTGGATTTATCTGAAGTCACCTTTTAAAAATATGTCACTTAATCAGCATTGTCTGAAACTGCAGAATTCTTGTTTAGATCCTGAGTCTTGCCAGGGACACCATTCTTGAGGTGTGTTTTAATCCTGGATTCTCTGAAGGCAGCAGATGTTTTTAGGACTATAAATAATGATTCAGAGCATGTTATCTGGCATCCAGTGTCACTGGTATGGTGAACTATTCCATCTCATGCACTGATAATCTTTCCTGGTATCTCTCAGAATTCTTATCACCAGTTATCCAAAAGAATGTCATTTGTTTAATACCAACACAGTCCTGCCAATCACTGAACCAGTGGAAAGTACCACATCAGTATGAAATGGTGTGGTATTGGCAACATTAATATTTTATTGAACTTGAGGTGAAGGATCAAACAGGAGGGGGTAGAGAGCCCACGCAGTAACCTTATCACTTATCGTTAGGCTAGTAATCTGGGATATGAGGCCTATGAGTGCTAAATCCTTCAACTTTAGGTATATCATGGGGCAAGCTTTCCTTTTCTGAGTCTTTTGACTGCAGTGGTGCTATGCAAGTTGGGTGTTACCTCACTAGGACCTGGGTGCATCCCCTGCCACCCTGTAATTACAGTAGCATTTGGGAATCCAGGAGCTCCTAACTCATCAGAACATGCATATCCATATATTGCTTTAAATGCCAGGGTTTTGCACAGATTTAACTCTTGTAGAACACAATTTTAAGATTTATGTCATCTCTGTGCAGGAACTAGTGAGTAGCTGAGTGGTTTAGAAATGCCATTGGAGTTTGTAACGTCAGCGATTGTGGCTGAGGAGTTAATGGAAATGTGTTGCCAATTTAGCTGTTGCTGGTTGTATTGATACATCATTCTGTGCTGTGATTATTGTTAGCCTTTTGCAGTAGCTTCTGCAAGCTCTACTTCTGTTTATTGTGTTTTGAATGCATGGGTTGTAGCTCTAAATACAAAGATTGCCTTTTTGGTATTGTGTGTTGTCATATAGTAGCTGGAATTACGAACCTCCAGCTCTGTTAGCTAAGGGTTCCAGTCATACAGCCTGCAAGAGGACTTCTGTGTTTTATTTATTGAATGTAATTGTATTTCACTGCAGACTAATTTTGTTATGCAGCAAAATGACCTGTGCATTAAGTGACCCTCCAAGGGGGGATGGAGGGGAGGCAGGAAAGCAGGGAATTCTGTCACAGACTGTATAATTTCAGCTAGATTGATGGGCTCTTACTGCCCTAAGCAATGTAGCTGTTGAAAGCTATTTAAATGTTCTGTGTGCTGCTTCCTTGTCTAAAAATAGATATTCATCTGTATGTAGGTGACAAGTGAAAATGTAAATGAGTAATTTTCTTCTTTTTCTTCAGAATATGTGAGTGATTTGAAGGAAATAATCAGTCTGTTTTGATGGGTGCTTGTGTGAGAAATGCTTCACCTGATGTTGCATTAGTACATGGAAGTGAACCCTCCTGGTTTCTTTTCTTTTTTTTATGTTGCTCTTCTGCTTTTTCATTAATTTGCCTTCTAGCTAAGAAATACGTGCAGGGAGATCTAAAGAGAGCCTTTGAATCAAATCCCTTGCAGAAGTGCTTATCTCAAATAAAGAAGACTGGTAGGAGTTCTGCTATACTTACTCTTTAATCACACCAAGCAGTTCTGAAAGCACATCCCAGCCTTGTGTTTGGCTTGCAGATTACACTGTGGGCGAGGAAATGTGATGGAAAACAATAGCATAAATTGTTGAGTATAAATTAGCTAAGCTCCCAAAGGGGCGGGGGTGGAGATAACTCTCTCTAGATTCTGTTGTATGAGTCTTGAACCTCTCAGCTGACAGTTGGAATTTGCAGAGGTGTAAAGGTTTTGAAAACAACGGTTTCTACAAAGCTAGTGAATGTGGGAAGTGGAGGGAAGAGGAGAGACTCTGTAATTGCCTTGAGGGAAGTGTAGGTGAGTTTTTACTGTCTAATGAATGTGAGACACAGTCTAAGTTGTAAGAACCTTCACTTTGAGTTCAGACTGCCCTTGAGAGCCGTTGTAATGGAACAGTATTTGTCGACTCACATGCATGACAGAAATGCTTGTCTACTGTATAGTGTTCCCCAAATCTGTGTCTCATGAATGCCAAGAAAAACCTCATTGCCAATGGACATAATTCTTTCAGGTTTTAATGCTAACGCTACAGAATGATCCTCCATCCTTGGAAACTGGTGTGCAAGATAAGGAGATGCTGAAGAAGTATGGGAAATCATTTAGGAAGATGATTTCATCGTGCCTACAAAAAGACCCTGAAAAAAGGTAAGAAACAGGTAACACCAAAATCAATTAAAGCCACCCCAAAACATCCTAAAACAAACCCACAAAACTCATTGTATTCCTTATCTTTTTAAGCCAGTGCGCTCTCTGCCTCTCTAGCCTTTCAGTTGCAATGAGCACAGAAATCTTGCTGTGTGGCTGCAAATTCTCTTGGCTGTCCTTATTCTCATGGATAAATGTCTGGCATCGTGCCTGTCCTGGGTCCACATCTTCCATTTGGGTTAATGAGAGTGCATCCCAGTCCACTGCGTGTGTAGTGCCATTTTTCCCCCTTGCTGCCTCCAGCGGGTGACTGCACTTCATGTTTTGTTCCTAGTCAAAACTGCTGTGTTTTACCCATTGGGCAATATGTTTTATTTGTGAAGCTTCAGAAACAAGCTTTTTAAAATTTTTTTCAGTGCAAGGAAGGCTTTCAGTGTAGTTTTGACTTGCTTAATTACAAGTAATACTTGGTTTGGGGGTGGAAATCAGGAAAAACACTGGCAAATATTAGCAACATGTTTTCATTAATACAGGTTGCTTAAGTGACCTGATCACACTTTTCATCTTCCACATAACAGTAGTTTGGCTACTTTGTGATGTTAGAAATACTACCACAGGATAGCATTGTATCATGATGTTATGGCCGTGTTCAAAGCTGCATACGAGTCTGTTGTCTACAGCACTGTTTAAAACCCACAGCCTATCACATAGGATAGCTCAGAGCTATTTCTGTGGAGGATAGTCTTAGTGTTTGCCAGCCTGTGAAGCTGTTTAAAGAGTGTTCACCCTGCATTTAAAAAATATGAATTAAAATGCAAAGGTAAAGAAACAATCATTCCCACAGATCACTTTTTATATCTCTTGGTTTTCTTTTTTTGTTTTTTTCCCTCAGTAAGCAAACTGATTCTGNTTAAAATGCAAAGGTAAAGAAACAATCATTCCCACAGATCACTTTTTATATCTCTTGGTTTTCTTTTTTTGTTTTTTTTTCCCTCAGTAAGCAAACTGATTCTGGAAAGGGAAAAAGTCCCTTTGTAAAATAATAATAAAGACATTTTTCAGTTCCCTCTTATGAAAGATTCAGGAACAAAGGCTTCTCACGCATTGTGAGATGGGATCTCTCTTTTAACAAGCTTTACACTTGAAATGTTTAATGAATCAGTAGAGTGCTTTATAAATGATGATAGCAGGGTTTTTTTCCCCCAGAATGATGGTTTTTCTCTCTGCTTTCTAAAGCATATCTTATCACTGCAGGTTAGAATATATGCTGATCGGAATTAACCATTATCAGTTTGCATCATGGCATACCTCCCTTCTCAAGCCCCACTAATGGCTACTGTCATCATCCTGACTGTGGGAGCAGGAGGTTGGCCCTTAAGGAGCAGAATCAAATATGGATATTGTATGGGTTTCAAAGGGGACAATTTAGTGCAGTTTTTAATTCTTTTTGGGGCTCCCTTGCTATAAAGTGGATGATTTTAGTTAGTCTGAGGTGAAATAAACCCTGTAACAAATGGCCTTTGCAAGTCACTAATTAAACTCTGTTACTGTTTAAGCACAGTTTGCAGCATGGGAAATGCTGTAACCTGGTACTTTTGTCACGTAGGTCTGTGTCTTTAGAAAGCTCCTTCTAAACTCTGAACTGACTGAGGGATGTCTTTTCGTTTCCAGTATTAGTCCTGAAATGTACCTTAAAGGGGGAAATAGTTGCTCCTTTTCTATTAGACAGAAGTTGATTGTTCTGCCTGTGTGATAGAACTAATTACACAGGTAATCAAGTATCTCTGAAACAACTGTTACATGGTGAGTACTGCTGCCCTCCTGCTGTAGGTGATGATCCTTCAATTTTGAACAAGTTGTTTCTGTGATCCTATCAAACTGGCTCTAAGAGACTCAAGTTCAGCATCAAAATGGGAGCAACTTCTCCCCCCTGCCCAGAAGTTATTTATTGGTTTTGAACAGAATATGCAGTGAGTATTTAAGACTGCTGGTGTAAAAATTATTTGGAATAAACTGACTGATTTTTAGGGCAATTTTGCAGGAGAAGCTGATGCTGTTACAAGGATGCCATGTTACAACAAGCTGCAGCAACCTGGAAGACCATTGTGTTGAAAGGGAGCATTTATAATTGTCTTTTCTACATCTGTTTTTATTGACAGACCGACAGCAGCAGAACTCTTAAGACACAAATTTTTCACGAAAGCAAAGGTAAGAAAACACTTTCTAAATTATCTGTGCAGAGGCTGTGGAGAGGACTTTTCAGAAGTATGATAGGTATGGTGACAGCTTTATTGGTGTGAGCGTGGGCTGTTTCACTTAGGGCCAGCATAGCTGAGCGTATTGAATGGTTCATTGTGAACGAACAGAAAGAAACCCCTCTTCTGTACCTGCTTGTGTATGCTGCTATTAAGAGAAATTATTTAGAAATTCTCAAACATTTAAATGTCTTTCAGTGGCTTTTGGGGTTTTTTTCTTCTCTTTTAATGGTGCCATTCTGGCTGCCTCTCCAACCATAAAGGTCTCTGTGGCAGTAAATGTAATTTATATTTTAGTAAACTCTGTAATCAGTCTGTATGCAAAGCAGTGAATGAAGCCCACTGCGCAGAGGGTACCTAAAATTTCGCTCTCTGTTGCCTTTTGGAAAGTGAAGCTCCTGTGATAAAACATAGCAGGAAACACCCATTTTTAGCCTTGAACTGTCACTGAGCACTCATGAAATTACTGCCTGGAGATTAGTGCATATGTAGCATGCAAGGTCTAATTGAGGGAGACAGAAATAGTACAAGGGACAATTTGTATTTCCACGGGAATGTTTGCTGTTTGCTTATTTTTTCTGTGGCATGTTTGTGATCAAAATACATGGGGTTTATAGCGGAATGAAGATCAAGCTGTGAAAACAAAGAAAAAATATGATACCTGGGATAGCACAGCAGTATTACCAGTTAATCAAAGTAGGTTTTAGCTTCCAGATTAAGATGCGTAAATGGAAGCAGCCACATCTAGGTACTTGTACAGATGTCCTGCTAAAGTTGACAGGAATATAACAAGTGCAACCAAGGAAGTCTGGAGAGTGATCCACTTTATGAAATGTAAAAGGTTGCTTGCTTTAGGGCAAGTTTAATTGATGTCTGGGCTCTTTTCAGTACTTACTAGGTTTTCATTGTTTGTGATGGGATTTTAGGCAACTGAATAGTCTACATGTGGATACTGGACACATGCTTGGTGTCCAAAGTAATATGATGGTTTACACGTTGCTGTGAATTCTGGTTCATGTTGTACTTCATTATGTGTAAAACTTCCTTCATGCTTTCATTAAGCTGCTGCAGAGTAGCATATTAGCATATGTGGCGATAGAAAATTAACATTATTGTAAATGAGGCAATACTTAAACCAGCACTTGAAGTGAAAACGTATGCCAGTTAACACTCAGTGTTAAATTATATTCATACATCACTCACCGCCAAGCTGACAGCTGTAATGTGAGGACAGAAGAGTCCAACTTCTCTGCCTATATTGAATCATATATTTAAGTACAGTCTATGTTATGTGGCAATATGTTTTGATAAAGCTGAGAGCCACTTCTCAGGACGTGACAGTGTGTATCTTGAAACTCTCCATCCTGCATGCAACAACCTGTCATGGAGAGGTTCTGGGAGCACCTCATGGGCAGAGATTGCAGGGCTATCCAACCTCAGTCGTGTGTTTCCACTGTAGCCAGTTTAGCTCAGCAGTCAAGCAGTTGGAAAACTATATGCTCAGGAGCCCACATTAGCCAGTCTGGAGTAGCTTGCTGAAGAGGAAATTTAATACAGTAAACCATCACAGCAGTTTCTTAATATTTAATCTGTTGAGATCATTACATTTACTTTCTCTCTAAACTTCATATCTGCTGTACATTTTTCCATCCACTTTAAAACCTGCTGCCCCAATTCCTCTGTCTTGTTACTCCAGCATCCTGGCCAGCCTGACATCTGAGGTTTGCTTTTGAAAGTTGGACAGGCATAAATTTAGGGGTAAGATAAAGCAAAGATGCTGGATCCAGGTGGAGTAGTATCTGCAAATGGAAGAATGCCAAACCTCTTAGCGGGGTATCAGATGCTGCAGTATAATAAATACATTCCCCAGTAAATCAGACAGAATAGTATATGTCTCAGTTATTAATTCTGTATTACTTTGCATAGGGAAAAGGCCGCATCTAACTGAAAAGGTATTTGAGACGAGACATCATACACTGTTGTCCAAAGGAAGAAGATGTTTAACTTCTTTGAGCGAATGGGGATGAGACATGTAAAACACTTTCTGCAGGAAATTACTGAACACTTTCTTCGTCAGAGACACTGAAGGAATCAAAGGGTGTTTTCAGCAATACAAGTTTTTGGTATTTTTTGTGTTGCAGAATAAAGAATTTTTACAAGAGAAGATGTTGCAGAGAGCACCAACAATCACTGAAAGATCCAAAAAGGTACTGAAAATGCCCTGGGGTTTTGCTTTAGTTCTGCTAGTGTTTTATGCTTGTGTAGTGCATTTTCTGTATAGAGAACTAGACATTTCAATAAAATACTCAAGCACCTTGGCAAGTGATGCAACCTTGAGATGCTTTTGTGCTATGTCTCCTGAAAAAGATTAACTGTAGAAACTGTCTGCTTGACATATCAGCTCTCTGTCTTTGTGCTGAGCAGGTCCGGAGAGTCCCAGGTTCCAGTGGACGTCTTCATAAGACTGAAGATGGTGGCTGGGAATGGAGTGATGATGAACTAGATGAAGAAAGTGAGGAAGGCAGAGCAGCAATTTCACAGCTCAGGGTGGGTCCTCAAACTCCAATAGTTCCACTGTTATAACTTTCCTAGGAAGCATGTGGCCTTGTTTTAAGTATAATACACAATAAGTTGTGATCCCTCTCTTTGAGTATGTAACCAAACGAGAGAAAACAGACTGAAAGCTAAAGAAAAAGTTTGTATTGATCTCTCTGCTGTTACCATTCTGGGGCACAGCTGTTCTCATTCAGGGATGTTGAGTATAATTTGGAACATGAATTCAGACAGTCTGCTGTCAGCTCAGCATACTCATTCACTTAAACTGGGATATTCTCTTTGTTTTTAAGGCTGCTGACTCTTTGAAATGCTTTCTTCTGGAAGTGTCAGGAGAGCTTTTGTCCTACTGCCCTCTCCAGGATGGAGGTGAAATCAATAGGGCCTGTTTATGGCTGATACCCAAAACACACAGGGACTGGTTCTGTCCCTTCAGTTACAGTGAAATTAGTCCTGATAAAAAATGTTATGGCATCCCTACAGTCATAAGGAGTGATCAGTCTAGCACTTGAAAATCCTCTAAAAAGTACCACCTCTCTCAATACATACACAAAATCTTCCAAACCCAGACTAACCCGCAGAAACACAGAGGAGTAATGCATAATGATCGATGAAAAGATTTTAGTAAGTTTCCAGATAGTCTTCCCCTAGTAGTCAGCAGTGTTGATTATGCATGTTCTCTTTTCACTACAGCAGGTAGCTTGAAGTGGATTGGGCCTTTAAATTGTTCTGTAATTGAATTAGGCAGTGAAGGAGTTTGAGAAGAGGGGAAAGAAAGGCAGTATTGGTTTGGAGAATCTATCCCTTTACAACTTGTAACTTTTCTCATTTCTCTTTCATTCATCTTCCTTCTACTGGTGTTCTGTATAGACCTTTAAATATTAAATGCAGGATTTTTGCATCTTTTTAGCATCATTTGAAATGTTTAGGTTATAAAAGGCTGCTACTGATAGAGTAGTTCCACATTTTGCTACAATACCTCTTGTGACTTTTTGAAAGGCTTACTATATCCAGCTTCATACTATGTGATCAAGAAAGATATCTTGGCACAAGGTGGTTACTGAAATTCTTGATGCTTTATGAGCTGAAATTTTCAAAATTCCTTTAGTAGGTTAAAATATGATCAAATTAGGAGGCAATATTGTGAAAGACCCTAGCTCTATTTCAGAGATTACTTAGAACTTATTCTATCTTGTCTCTAAGCTCAGGGTACTGTGACTTAATGCTGTTTACTGTGTTTTGAACAGTACTTACTTGTTTCATTCCTCTTACGAATTAAAAAGCAGATTGACACACATGTTTACAGGCTCCTTTTCAAGCCATTTGTTTTTCTTGAAGCTTTGGCATATTTCCTTGTACTGCCGTCTGTTCTGATTGCTCTAATTTGGGCTTACTTTTCTAATTTAGCTTTTACTTCTAGGTCTCCTGTTAAAGGAACCTTTAGGATAGGTGTTGGAGCAGTAGGTCTCAATTCAGTTCATTAAATGTAGTAGTATATTGCCCTTTTGGAGGTACCAGATATAGATGTAACAGAACTTTGGGAGACCTGCATCTTTCTGAAGGTTAGGAAGGACACTGTTCGCATCTTAGACCTCACTACATGTCTGCCTAGGTACTTGAATCCTGCAGTGGGTGTCTTTCCCACAGCTTTTAAGTAGTTTTCTTATACCTGAATGTGAAAGGACAGGAATGCCTGTACACCTCATGCATTTGATCCTTTTTCAAGTGATTGTAAGACTTGTATACAAACTGCCAGCATTTGCCACAAATATGATGGTGTATTGAGGACTGGTGTTTATCCTGTGGTTTTTGGCTATATTTCCAACATAGGGTGTAAATTCCACCTGTCTGTAATCCCTCAGTTGTAGAATAGAATAATTTACATTAACTAGGTGTCACCTTCTATTTCTGCCCATTGCAGTGGGCTGGAGTAGATGATCTCTAAAGGTCATTTCAAACCCAAACCATTCTGTGATTCTATCTGTACCTGTGTTTTATTGCTGTCAGCCTTAAAGTAAAACCATGGTTTGTGGATTCACTTAATTTGCTAAAATAGTTAATAATTAACCTGCATAAAAGCATCTACATAAACAAAGAGGATTTGTATTTTTTGCTTGTCTTCACTTTTAAATTCACCAGTTTTTTTCTATAATACGTACAAAAGTGTATCTTGCAAGTCTTACTGGGATGCAGCTGAAAGCAGAGAAACATTTATTATAAACAGAGCCAGAAATATCTATTCAAATCATTCCATATGGTGACTTGTGGGCTCACTGTTACCTTTTGTTCATAAAGACTTGGTGAACTTCTTTCCTCTCTGCATTTAAAATCTTGAATTCAAATTAAACCAATTGTGCTACATCATCCCCTAAGTCATTTCACCTTTCGTTACTGAGTAAATCTGTGCAGTGGATGCTGTGTGATCACATTTCACTGTTGGCACACATCATCTCTGGTTGCCCAAGCAAAAATAAGTTAGAATTAATGTATTTTTGGCGCACTTCCGAAGTCACCCTATTTGTGCCTTAATTAGGAAAATATCTAATGTTTATCCTGTTTCCTTTCTGTCCATGCTTTCACTTAATTTACTTCTGTTTGCCATTTATCTGGGTTAGCTGTTAGCTGTGAGGCAGGGCCAGTGTTTCCATACTTGCCTGTACAGTGTCTAGCACACTGTGATCTTTCAGACAAGCTCCTTTTGAGTTATTCCTTGAGGGTATTTCTAAGAGGGTACTCTTGGATATGAACTTTGTGCTGGAAAGAACAGCACTGCAGATGTGGATCATGGCTGTTTATCTCTGGGAGCAATGCCATGTTTTTCACCTTGCCTGGTAACTGTCAAGTGAAGGCTCAGCATATTTAGATGGATTTCAGGCTTTATCTTTCCAGCTGCCTCACTTTTTTCCTGACTCTGCCTGCCCCCAGTCATCATGAATGAACTGTTCCTTCTCATGTCCAGAGAGCTTTTTGCAGTTTGCAGTTCTGAGAATAAGACACTTTATTTTTTTCTCATGAGAAGCCTCTGAGTCATATGATTGGTTGGACCAGATGATCCTTGAGGTCCTTTCCAACTGCTATTCTATGACATAGTACAATTTGCTCAGATCTGTATTTGTTATGGTAGTGACATTGGTTACTGCATAAACTGGCTCAGAACAGTGGCATGAGACTTACATTCTTCTGTCAAACTTGTACTGTCCTAATGTGAACCTGTCTTTTGGACCATTATGTGGACAAGGAACATCTGTTTTATTAATCCCAGGATGGACCAAGTCATCCCACCTATCTCCACATGGTAATCGGACTAGTTAGAAGTCAAAGCTTCAGTCTCTCTTAATTGCAGGAGTACTTGGCAATTCCTTCTGCTCATGTGGAATAGCTAATGCATGTTATCTTTGTTTTACTGATAAGCAAAGGTTGTTCACATTGCGTTGGCTGCACTTTCCTCTCCAATCCACTGATCTCTTTGTTTCACTGCTTTTTCTCACGGAGTGTGTGGCATAATGCAGATTCCAAGGGCAAGAAGGGCAGGCGAGAGTGTTCTTTCTATGAAACAGCACAAGTAAGGTTGATTTCCCCTTTCTCAGGTTTTGTATGGTTTAAATAAGTAGGTTTGCAAACTAGTTCCCTAAGTATACAAAGTGAATTTGTTTCCCAGCAGAGTTCTGCAAGTCAGATTTGTGTGGCTTATCTTTTTCTGGAAGACTTGGGTAGCTTAAAATGGATTTTGCCATCTTGGTGCACAAGTAATTTGATCCACTCTGAGTGATCTTCAGGAGTACTGGATTTTGCTACAGTCAACTGCGGTATCAGTTTAGGGTATTGTATGCCACTGTGTAAATATCAACTGCAGCTTTTGAATCATGGCTGTTTCTGGATGGTATGATGCGATTAGGTTGCCAACAAATTGTGATGTCCCTTTTATTATTCATCTTAATACATATACATAACTTGAAAGCAATTGTGTAGTTTTCGTATGCTCAGTATGGTTCTGACAAGTCCTTCTAATCAATACGTCTCACTTTTGTCTAGGCAATGATAACTTTTTCTCTGTTTTTCAGTCTCCCAGAGTGAAAGAACCTGTACAGAATTCTGAGGTAAGCTACAATTGCAGATGGCTTTCTGAAATTACGATACCTAGTTATTGCTGTTGTTTGAAGGCGTGTTTTTTATTAGCCTTTTAAAACAATAATGTATGAAGTAAAAGCTAGTATCTAGCTGAGCTCTGCTTGAAAACCTCATAAAAGGAGTCAGTGGCTGTATAATGCCGAGAGGTCTTCCAGAGATAAGTTTGGTGTAGATCTGTTCAACTTTACTTGCTATTGCAAAAGCCTGTATGTTGTAAGATCTCGAAACAGTGGAGACAGCCGAGAGACCTGAGCTTGTTCAGTCTAGAGAAGAGAAGGCTTCAGGGAGACCATAGAGCAGCTTCTAGTGCCTAAAGGGGCCAACTAGAAAGCTGGAGAGGGACTTTTGACAAGGGTGGGTAGGGACAGGACAAGAGGTAATGGCTTTATACAGACAGGGGAGATTTAGGTTACATATTGGGAAGAAGTTCTTCACTGTCAGGGTGATGAGGGATGTGCTCAGGTTGCCCAGGGAAGCTGTAGCTGCCCCGTCCCTGGCAGTGTTCAAGGCCAGGTTGGATGGGGCTTTGAGGAGCCTGGTCTAGTGGCAGGTGTCCCTGGGGACTTGGAAATAGATGCTCTTTAAGGTCCCTTCCAACCCAAACCATTCTGTGATTCTGTTGTTTCCTCTTTTAAAAAACTCCAACAAATGACCAAAAAAACACATCTTCAAAATGTCTGTTTTGCATAGTCTTAGTTCACTGGTTTGGAATCTATGCTCAGAACTGTGAAATAAATCTGTGGTAGTGTTTGATGACAGAAAACTTAAGTTGCAATTTATAATTTGCCTTCAGTTCTGTTTGGTGTTTTTTAAATTAGTTATATTAGTATATCTTATCTTTCAATGATAGAGAGTGCTTATCATCTAGAGGCTATGCAATGTCTGTCTTTACCTGTGGGAAAAGATAAACAGAACTGTCTCCTAGAAATTAGTCTTGAGTTAGTCCTGATCTTCCTTCATCTGTTTCCAGGGATTGATTATAAAGGGAGATCTTCTGAAAGGCTACATTTCTGGCACCATAATTTGACTTAAACTCTAAATTCAAAGAATCCCTTTGGAATTAATTTCCTGATTGTGACATATCCCTTAACATACAGCGATGTGTCCAGGTTTTCAATATTCAGGGTGATTTTTATTTCCTACAACTTACTCTAAGCCAAACTTAGTCCTTTGGCTACCATGCCAAAATCAGATTCTCTGTTCTGAATAACATATGAGGTAACAAAGTTCAAGCTGTCATTTACCTCTTCCCCCCCATCCTCAAATTATTTGCATATAAATTTTATTAATAAGTCCAAATCTAAGAGTTCTGTCTGTGTGTTCCAAAGAACTCTGAATTCAGTTTTCAGTAGAATGTCTGGATTACTCTGCCTCCGACATCTGAATGGAGATGTTGATAGTTATATTCATGCTTTGTTAGGCTGTGTTCTCTGAAAGGACCTGT
Source organism: Agapornis roseicollis (assembly GCA_002631895.1). Lineage (NCBI taxonomy): Eukaryota > Metazoa > Chordata > Aves > Psittaciformes > Psittacidae > Agapornis > Agapornis roseicollis. Next base: position 6,650 of record NDXB01006187.1, on the reverse strand, counting down.
AAATCAAAGCAGAGTTGCTCTGCTGTAACTGCATGGCTACTCAAAAATAAAAGTAGGACTTGGGAACTGAGAAGGGGGAAACTGAATGATAGGGTGTACTCATCCAAGCTAAGATATGATCTGTGTGCATTCAGCCTTGCTAGCTGAAGAGTGTAAGTTTTGTCCAAGATCCATGGTCATGCTGATGCCTTGATTTCTTATCCTTCTGTACTGGGGAATAAAGCTTGTAAATGTCAGGGCAGGGGTTGGGGGGTGAGGTCCCTGGACATAAGGCCACATTAAACCCCTTGAACACCAACTTGGGATCAGTGTTAGTGTCCTAAAGGTCTGGGAATACCCTTGCATCTCTGAGTGATATATGTGGCAAACAAGCGCTTCTTGGAAAGCTGGTGCTTGTGTCAGAACTCTCAAGTTCCTTTTCTCATTAAACCACCTTTTTGCTTGCAGCTATTCCCATCAGCTGAGCCTCCAGGTCCTTCACTCAATGCTTCAGCACAGGCACCTACTCAACTACCTCAGGCTGCAGGACAAGTACCTGCACAATCTCAAACTGCTGTACCTCCTCCACCTAGACAGGCTCCTCCAGCAGCCCCAGCAGCAGCCCAGGTAAGATCAGAATGCCTTTGCACCAGCTTTCAGCTTCATGCTTGTCAAGTCTGGAGCAGAACAGCTAAAATGATCGGAAGCTGTGGAAGGTTCTTGTCTGGAGCTGATTTGATGCTTCTGCTTATGCAGAAGTGACAGCTGGCCTGATGGCTTGCAAAAGGAGCATAGCCAACGTGGGTGCGGCAGAGTTTCATGCTTATTCTGTGGGTGAGCAGTGACTTTTTATGCTGTTTAGGGAGTGGACTCTGGCTTGAGGCAAGGTTAAAGGTAAGGAAAAAAAGAAGAGTCTCATTTAAGTTGGTAGCTGCTTCTTCCTGGTATTTAAGGTGTGTCTCAACATCAGTGACATCTATAAAGTAAGAGTGGAGAGAAAAGTGAGAGGGGAAAAAAAACAGAACATATCAGTTCTCCAGACTTCAGAAGAAAGACAGAAGGTCTAGGTTAAAATTGCCTTTGTAGCAGACAAAAACCGTGGAGAAACTCCATCTTTGGGAAGCTTTGAACCTTGTGGTGCTTTCAAACACTTGCATTTCAAGCAGAGGGGAAAATGGACCTTTATGGGGAGCTACAGGCAATATGAAAGCTCGACAAGTTTGTGTTTAATTCTTAGCTACATCACCCTAATGTGTAGCATGTAGGTCAGATAGGCATTGCACAGTCAGGAAAGAGCTCTGACTTGTGTTAAAAAGAGAAAAAGGGCCAACCTACATCATTACTGAGACACTTGGAACACGTCGTCTTCTTTGTTGATTTAAAGCAGTACGGAGTTTGCCAGACTCCTGGCTCCTCTCTTTCATAAGAGAAGACATTAATGTTCATATTTATTGATGGGGAGAGGCTGTCACTGTTGGAGGGGACCAAGCTGACATCACCCTTTCGCAGATCCAGGAGGAAGAGACTTGGAAGTATTGGCTAGAAAAAGAACTCTTAGTCTTACTCCTTTCTAAAAGTGTTTCATTATTTTAAAGAACATGGAAGTTAGGTGCATCGCTTCACTGCAGTCAGCTCATGTTCCTGTTTACAAAACTGTTAAAGATAGTGCCTTAGTCATTAAACAAGAATAGTGGAGTTGGGTCTGACATATTCTTGGCTACACTAATACTTTAATACTTAAATCAAACCCCTTCAAATCTCCTGGAAAAGTGCCAGTGTTTAATCCTTGAATTTCATGCAGCGGTGAAGGCCAGGACTCTCAGTCCAGTAAAAGGAAGTAGCAGCGTTGGTCTCAGTGAAAGTGTTTTGATTTCCACTAGTAGAGTACCTTGCTCCCTGCCACTAGTGGCAATAGCTTATTTGTTGGTACCTTGTCCTAAGGTAAACATAATGCCTTTGTGGTGGTGTGTGTTCTTTGTAGCTCTTTGTCACTATGTTCTTTGTAGCTCTTTTTTGTTAATATGTTCTTCTTTACAGCTATTTGTATCAGTGTATGACTCTTTATACCTCTCCTGGTTCTTGTAGCTTTTGGTTACTGTTTTGCAGACCTCTGGGCTTATCTGTGAACCCTTGTTTGTTTTCACTGACCTGGTAAAGCTTTCAGCTTCAACAGAACCAAGATTGCTATCAGAAGCCCTGAGCTCTGTTGCTAGCACAAGAGCACCAACAGCTGAAGTAAAAGTAACTAAAAGTGTATACTAATCTGCCATTTAAATTATTTCCTAGGTACTCTTCACAACTGTGTTGGGTTTTTAAATCAGATGTTTGGGGCAGGGATTAAAATAAAGGATGTATTGAAGCTGTCATCTGTGCCCCATAATCTTAAGTTTTGATGCAAAACAAGCAATCTTTTTACATTTAGCACTTATTCTGAAGTCTCCTGCCATTTTGGAATATCTCAAAGCAGTGTAGTTTATAGTCTTTTCAAGACAACTGCAGAGAGCACCTCCTGGGTTACTATTTAAGTGTGAAGTTCTCCTGTTTCATTAGTCTGTTATTTTCACTGCAAAGTCATGATTCCAGTGATGAGTTAAACTTTTATTTGTGTTTCTAGTCAATCAAGGTTACCTCTTGCTTTAAAACCAGAGAAAGGAAGTGTTAATCTACTTTAAAACAATGTAATCCTGTTGCAGGCCCCACCTCCCCCTGCTGCACCTCCGGTACAGGAAGATACGAAAGTCCCCATCAGCCTTGTATTAAGGTTAAGGTAAGGACACAAAACTGACCTGTCAAAGTGAGCCTTTGTAGAGACAGATGGTGGAATACTTAGCAGGGTTGGAAAGGAGGAATTAGCTGGGTTCCCTAAAGGATATCAGGGATCTTTGCCTTGTGCTGGACCACCTTACTATTCAGGCACAACTTCAGCAGTTCTGAGAGTGAAGAGCTTTTATCTGGTTCAAGGCATGGATTCTGGTCTGTGTCCCTTGAAAACAGGCAGCAAAAGGATTGTAAGTGCATTCTATTATCATTCCACATACTGATGTTTCTCATTTAAGAAGCCTGTCTTTTATTTCTGTAGACACCTTAGTTGTTGATAGGCATTGAACTGGGACTTCTGAGCATCACCTCCCAGTCATTCTTGGACAGTTGCATGATGTGTGTGCATCTGCAGTCCCCAAGTGCTTCCTTCCTCTGAAGGATGTTCTTTAAGGATATAGCTGCTGACAGGTATGAGTTGCTGAGACACTGGAGCAACGTGGCCTTGTACCCGAGAGCTGGCACTCATCCTGGACTTCAGCCCATTTGGGCTCTGTCAGGCTGAGGCAGACTATGGCAGGAACCCTGCTTCCAGATGCACATCCAAATGATTAGTTGTGCCTTGAAGGTGGAAGGCTGCAATGAACTCGCTTTTCACAGACTGATTATTCAATGACAGTGCTTTCTTTTGGGCACCTATAAGAGGAATTAAATTGTTTCTTCTATATAAAATTCTCTTCTTCCCACAGGAATTCAAAAAAAGAGCTCAACGATATTCGATTTGAATTTACCCCAGGGAGAGGTGAGCTGGTGGGAAATTAGTGTGTGAAGGTGGATTGGGAAAGGCAAGGTTCTATGTTCAGTGTGTGTATGGAAACCCTGTATGAGTGCCTTAAAGGGCTTGCCTTATAGTTGGGCTTGGAGAACTGCTGTTGAGAAGACCCTTCTAGTAAAACTGTTCATGAGTATCACCATATCCGTATCACCATAATCCCTTCAGAGAATTCCATTTGACAGTATATTTCAGAGTGGTCTGATTGCACCTGGTATACACCCTATTGTCTATCTTATGTAAGCAGCACTTTTGCTGTTTGGTTTGTGTAAGCTTGATTAGGTTTCTGTGTGATGCCTTCATCAGCTGGACAGTTTCTGTTATGTGGTGACTGGCTCTTGGGTTTCTGCCCAACAGATACTGCTGACGGTGTGTCTCAAGAACTCATTTCAGCAGGTCTTGTTGATGGCAGAGATCTTGTAATAGGTAATTATGTATTGTTTTTTCCGCTCTAACCATTTCAGTAATTTTTTACATTTTTAAAATGACCTGGTTAATGGGTACTGTGGGAGTTTGCTGTGGTCTTGGTTCTTTACCCCAGTGGCTCTACAAAACCGCTCTTAATTGTGGTGACAGTTCTGTGCCAGTACATGTAGGCATCCCCCAGTCCACAAGAAAAAGACTTAGTTGGAAACATTATGAAGCAAATGTCCCTTGTAAGTCAAATGAAGGCTAATCAATGCATTAGCAGAATCATTGTCACCTGGCATACATGCCCTGCCAAATTCCTCCACAGGCCTGTACTTCTCACAAGTCCTGCACAAGAGAGGTCTGAGACTGGAATCAGCCAGACTTTTTTAAGTAGGGCTGGGGAAGGAAGCATGACATACACGTGCACTAGGGCAGCAGCATGTGTTGTGTGGGTATGAGCAGCTACTGCTAGCAACAGTTTGCTAAATAAATGTGTCCTTATGTGCAGCAGGTGGGACTTCTAAATTGTCAGCACTGCCTAGATATTTCATCTACAGCAAACAAAACTGATCCTGATACATGGGCTGCAGCATTTGGAAAGGCTACTATTGTGAAATTAACTTGATTTCCAGGTGCAGCTGGGCAGTTTATTACTACTAATCTCACCACATCCAGGAAAAAATAACTACATTTGAAAAAGCATAGTAATAAATGACAGCGTTTTCAGTTTAAAGCAATAGATTTAAGTAGATCAAGTCTAATTGAGACCTAAACGTTTTTTTCTTTTCAATTTAAAAAGGTTTGAGTAATAGGAAAAAACCTAGTGAGTGGGATGTTTTTCTCTAGCCTGTCCTAATATTTGCCCATTTTCTCTGTGTGTGATTTCAGTTGCAGCTAATTTGCAGAAAATTGTGGAAGAGCCCCAAGCCAACAGATCCGTCACTTTCAAACTGGTATTTATTCCTGTTCCCTAATTGAACAAGTTGTCACTTGCAAAGAGAAGGCATTGCATTTAGATGCCTGTGACATCTACTGTAGGCATCTAATGTATGCACTCTAAATCCTCCCTTCTTTCCCAAAGCTTACTACTGGTTGTCTGACAGTAGGCAATGCAGGTTCCCACTTGTGTCCTCTCTGCAGCACCTGGGTTAAATAAGTGTAAGATGATGTGCTAATACAAACATTCCCTTATCCTGGCTGATTAGCATATCAAAATGTTACAAAAGAGTATTTCTGGGCTTGGAGCCTACAGTTGCCCAGAAAGGGCAGAAATACTTCAGGGCAGGTAAGTGGGCTGAAAAAGGCCACAAACTCCTTCTTTGGAGGAGGAGAATGAAGATGGCCCAGACACATTGCCTCTGAGAAGGAAATAAAGAAATAAAGCAGAAAGGGGACAGGGGAGTGTGGTATGGGCAGGAAAAATGGTGTAACCAATTTGTAACCAATTGTAGTGAAGCAGTAAGCACCATTATTTTGTACTCTTTCTGTAAGGAGTTTTCACTTGTTTTGCTCCATAGCACATAGCCATGGTCAGAGCAGATACTGGCAAAACGTCAGTCCCAGCCCTTTCTATCTTCAAATAAAAAAGACATCCCTGTGGCTGCTTCCTCCCCAGGAAGGGGATATCTGATACCCCTTGTCATGTTACTTAAGGTGGTAGGGATTGGCAGGTAGAACATGTGTGTTGCTATTTGGATCTCTGTTCCTTGTGTTTCAGGCATCTGGTGTTGAAGGCTCAGATATTCCTGATGATGGCAAACTCATAGGATTTGCACAGCTCAGCATCAGCTAAAAAATGGTCCCAGGAGATGTTTCCCAACCAAGAACCCACATGTGCATATTCGTAATGCTTCTGTTAGCCTAAAAGAAAAAAAAAACCACTACTGCCAAAGAATTGAACTACAGCCCCCTTCCTAGAAGCTTTAACATTTTCCTTAATAGGATCACAATCCTTCCTGAAATTACCGATGGCGTTTACACCTTTTGTAAACAACTCTCATGTTTTTGTATCTGTCATCTCAAACATGCAGATCCAACACGTCATTGCCTGCATGTTCATTTTATTATTGCCTTACTTTAAAGAAAAATACTACTGAGTACGAAGCAGGGGGTTCCACTGCTCTGATGATCTTGCCTAAATGTTTGCTTACATGTGGTTTCATTTTTTTCACTTGCTATTTTTGCACAAGTTTTAATACTGAATGGATTTTTTTTTTGTCCTTTACCTGCTCCTCCTATCTGAAACACCAGTGTACATGTTGTTTGGGTCACCTGGAGTGCTGAGAAATCTGCTTCTCTTCAGCTGTGTGTTTTTAAAACTGCGGGTTTGAATGCTTGCATCTGAGAAAGCAAGCCAAGTCTTAACCCACGGGAGGGAGAGCTGCCTTCCCTTGTGTTTGTGTTTTTGAGAAGTTCCTTGACCTTGAGGTGTTAGAAGTCAGATTCCCTTTGTAAACTGCCTTAATTTTATTTCATTTTATTTTATTTTGTACCGTTTTGGTTCTCTCCACATGAGTGCCAGGCGTGGCATGAGGGCTGAACCTTTCAATTTGCGTTAAAGCAGTCCTTCAACAAGATGTCTTTCATTCTGCATCTTAGATATAGTCTGTTCTTGAAGCAGACCCATGAGGCATTGCTGTCCGGAAACGGGTCTTTCAGATGATCAACAAAA
>NDXB01006186.1:0-35895 GCA_002631895.1 Agapornis roseicollis | reverse complement strand
AAAAAAAAAAAAAAAAAAAAAAAAAAAAAAAAAACACAAACCACAAAAGCACAACTGATGTCAAGTTCATAGGATTTTGCCAAAGAAATCAAATAAAATTACTTTGCTTGTGGTCTACTCATTCAATGAGTACTTCATTCAATAAGGTCTGACAGTTTTTAGTGAAGGGCTTCTGACAAACAGCAGCTGAATCTCCTCTTCTGAAAATGCCTGAAAATTGAAAGACTGTCTTGGTGGTCAGTCGACTACAAACCCTCATTATCCAGCTATTAAAAAATAATTACATCTTTTACAATACTAGCTTTATAAAAGCAAAGCAGTGTGCCACCTCTTTTCCTAAAGGAAGTCTGTCCTCTGAAATCTTGGTCATGAAGCTACTTGGACAGCTGTCTGCTCCCCTCCTCCTCTTCTAGTAATGCTTCAGTTACAGAACGTAGGTATCAAATCTCAGGGTTCTATTATCTATCTTGCTGGATGGCAAAGGATCAAATAAGCTGCATCTGACCCAGTGCTATGAGCTGTTGTGTGTTCAGTGGAGGCAGCTGCTTCTCTTCCTCTGTGATTTTGCTATGTACTGGTGAAGTTAAGTACTAGTCAATTTAAGTACTATTCCCCCGATACAGTAGTTAGCTTGCCCAAACCTTTATACACTGTTTCAAAAATACAATCTTCTTCATGTTATTACCCATGGGATTTTTAAGCAAAGGGCTGCAACTATAACAGAACATAAAACGAAACATTACATTTGCTTTTTGATACTTTAACTTACAGCTTTATCTCTCAACCAAGGGCCAAATAATTTATTCTATCTTTTTTACCAGTGTAGAGCTTTCTGCTATAGGGCTTCTAATTTTTTCATACTTCAGCCTCCACACATCACATTAATGTGATGATCATGTAACAAAAAATGTAGACAACCCAGTACCTCCTGCAGTACACCGTGTAAATGCAGGCAGAAACTAGGTAACATCCAGGAGAAGTCTGGTTTGGCTGCAGTAGCTGAGACCAAAGAATAATTTCAATTCTCTCAGTGGCTAGCAAATGAACATACTTTGTACTGAATAGCTAAAAACCTGGAGTATGAATCAGTGCCAAAGAGGATTACTTTTTTTTTTTTTAAATGAGAATTACACTGTTACAAGAAGCTGCGTACAGCTCTTTGCAAAATTGCGACGTTTGGAGAAAAATAAAGCAGAAATGGAAGCTGGCATCCAGAGTAAGTGACAGCATCTTCAACACTTATGTATTGTAATAAGGTGAAAGATAAAGGATAGATGCCTACATTTAAATATTCAACTTGTATTAATTTTTTAATATTTCATTAGGACAGTTTCTTTAACCGCTGCAGAAATGGCATTACCCCTAAACAAGTAAAGTCATACTAAATACTTTACATGAAGCGATTTTTTTTTTTTTAAGTGCAATTAATTTGGTTATTTCCTTTAAAAGTAAACCTGTAATTACATTATAATTAAAAAGCCACCTTTATGAATTACAGCACATGCATGTAGGTATACTGTTGTATAACAGCTGTATAAAGTATAACCTTGTGTAAACTAGGTTATACTTTATGTAGGGGCATCTGCTTAAAAAGCTAAAGAAAAGGTCTTTCAAGAGAATGTATTTTGAAAAGAAAAGAAAAGCAAATCACCACTGGGTGCCACTGTTCTTCCTTGCCAGCTATCTCGCTATCACTGCAGACCTATTTTAGCAGCAAAGGCATGATCCAGAGCCCATTCAGTCAGTGGCAAAGCTCAAAAAGACTTCAACAGCACGTGCTGAGAATGTGAAAGAACTTGGCCCTTCAACAGATACACGCCTGTTGCATAATTATTATAAAATATGGTAGGGTTTTTGTGCAACAAATATCTGTGGAATTTTATTCCACTGCTGTACATGTTTTTTAACAGTAACTGCTTCTAAGAAAGAAGCTACCAAGCATTTGGTATATAAAAAAAATTAATGCACTGGTCCTGAATTCCTGAGAAAACAATGATAAAGTCTCTGCTTAGCTTAACAGACCCACATGCTCTTAGAAAACAGTTCTTCATATGTATAGCAAAGCTGTAAGTTCTCCTTTCACCCAGAGAGATGTACATTTCAGAAGATCCAGTAGAAACTGCAATTCTGTTTTCTGTTCCTTGTAAGCTGCAGTATTAGCCATGCAACAATACTACCTCCCCCATCAAGAAGGATGAACAGTGGCTGTAATTCAGTCATTCTTCACTTGGCTTCATTCTCCAATGGTAATACTGTTGATTTATGAAAGACTCCGAGTACTTAGATAAGCTATTTCCTGGCTCTATGCCTTGCCTTTTTCTGTCTCCACAGAACCTGAGGTCATGAAAGGGAAAGGGAGAGCATTGTCCTAAGTTTTTAAAATCAAGTTAATGCTAAATTCCTTTGGTATTTGAGAGATCTTTTCTGGATCTGTATGTTATGCAATATTATCTAAATGGTACAGCAAAACTAGAAATGCAATGTTCAGAAGTATCTTAGCAACTAAGCAATGTAAAGCTAGATTCATAAAGATTTTTAAATGCCTGAGAATCCTAATATTAGAATTTTTAAATGCTTTAAGGTCAATGGGAGATAGATACATCCAGAATTTACTGGGCATTGACATTTCCAGCATTTGGGGATCCTGTGTGTAAAGGAATTACCTATCCCAAGCTAGATACATAAACATCTGCAACAGACACAGCAAGGAGACTTCATCTGAGAGCTGGTTCACAGAAGTCAATAAACTGAGTGGAAGGTTGCTTAAATTTGGCTTTGGGAATCACAGAACGGTTGAGGCTGGAAGGGGCCACCAGAGGTCATTTAGTCCAACCTTGCTTCTCAAGCACAATTACCTAGAACACATAACCCAGGATTTTATCAAGATGGCGCTTGAACACCCCCAGGGAAGAAGACTCCACAAAAAATACTGACAAAAGATCTCAACTCTCAAAAGTAGATGGGTGCCTCAACCCTCTCAGAAGTATCTATTTATATAAAGCAAGGTAATATCCATACAGAACTAGTTTTCTGATTGCTGGGCCGTATTTCTGTAACACTTAACTGAAGTTGATCTAATTTGAATAAAAAGAATAGCCATTGAAAAAGAGATCTTCCATACCCTCCTCTGTCCAGTCTCTCTTGCTTACTAAGGTTTAGAGCAAATGGTCTGGTGATATTGGATGTTTGGGAAATTCTATACATTCCTGCCAGAAATGCAGGAACATAAAAGGCAAGTGTAATGGATTTCAAAATTTTCAGTGGCATGGTAATGTTGGATATAGCTATTCCATTCCATTCAACTCCATTCTATTCTATTTGATTTGATTTGATATGATTCCATTCAATTTTTAAAATCTAAGATACTTTTTGAATCTAGTCTTTAGTATAAAAAATATGGTTTAGGCTTTTAGGGCTTAGATAAAGAAAAAAATCTGGTGTATAACTGCTATTGAAATAGCAGTGCCTGGGGACTATATGGCAATTTGAGTGTATATGCTTACTAAATTTTTACAAAAGGGAACGTACTTGGGCATTTCTTAAAATACTTTCTATATACTTGCTCCTATCTTTCCCAGGACAGAGTGTTTTCTCAGTGTACGCCAATGGTTTAGATAGTCTCAAATACAATACAGATATAATTCTTCTGTATTTCATTGTCTTCTTTTTGTTATTCTTCATTTATTCCACCCTGAAATGTATAGGAACCCAGTTACTCCTTGCACCGTAACACTAGCTGAAGGCTCGGCTGTATTAATTTCAAGTTAGCCTGATGTGAATTGCAAGAGTCCTCATCTCTTTTCTTGAACAAAATAATGGATGCAGTTATGCAAACTGATTCATTTAAAATACAGGGAGAAAGCAGCAATTGTAAGTCAAAAAAGAAAGAATTGTTTTAAGTTTAAGGAGTGAAGAAACTAATGAAACTATACATAACAAGGCTCATATAAATAAAGTTAAATATTTTATGTAAATAAGATTAAATATTTTACAGGCTTCTAATTTTATAAGACTAAACTATACTAATGAGAAAGGGACAAAAATGACGAGACTTACAAACAGCAGAACAAAACTGCTTATGAAAATTATACCATTGCACTTAAAATTTTCAAGTGGCACAGGAACAAAGTGAGTATTTTCAGAATTTCATCATACTAAATAATCTGTAACCTAATTTCAGATGCTCAGATCATGCAGTTAATTTTTTTTTTTTAAATATAGTTAATGTGCCGGTTTTTTTGTAATAGAATCTTGCTTTGTTAAGGTGGGTAAACTTCCTTTGTTTGTGTAATTTTTAATTAAAAAAACTCCAAACCTGTGACTGATTTAACCTGAAGGTTTATTTGTTGAGTATTAATATATTCAAATATACAGGACTTCCAGTTGGATCCAGATAGAACCACTTGTCTTCGCCTTGCAATCCTTGGTGTCACTTGAACTGTTCATGTGACAACATTCTAATATGAAAAGAGACAAAAGTCATTGTTGGCCTTGCATATTAATAAATAAGAGCCACTGTGTGCAAACAAAGGCTGCTTCCTGGAACATTGTGTCACAAGATTCCCAGGGTCAATCCTGATGGCTTTATTCTGTTGAGAAGCTCTGTTGAAATCAATGAGCCCAATTCTCCTCACATTAATTTTACACCACTGTAGAGACATTACTATTACATAATCCCAAATTCTGATCTCAGCCTTGTTAGTCTAATTCAGATAAGAAATGACCTACTGATCTGAGCGTTACATCCGGAGTTACCCTTGGGTTCTCTAAAAAGGCAGAATGGGACCTGCTGCCACTAGGCATTTTCAGAGCTGTAATTAGGTACTGAAATCTTTGTGGGTCATTGTAGAAGTGGTGAGAGAAGAGCTCTTGAGGATTTTAAGCAAGTGTCCGATTCTTTCCATTGAGCAGGGAATGAATGCAAAGTATAAGTACTATGTGACTTTTTCTGCAGGGCTTATAACCTCTGTGCTTTTTCTCTTAACTCAAACATAAGTCACACCAAATAAGAGTATTTTGCTTTCTTGCTTGTGCACTTCTGAGTGCCCTTCTTCCCAGAAGGGCTCACTTATGTTTTGGATTGCTAAGTAATAAAAGATGAACTGCTATCATATAAGAGGCTGACAACATGAAGCAGGACAATTATCTTGGAAACAACAATCTGTACCCTTAATTGACACTTTTTAAATACTTCTAATATTTATTTTCTAGATTGCTAATATACACACAAGTGTTATTCCTCAAAAAAAAAAAAAAAAGTTAAAAGAAAAGACTTTGATAGCATGTTGACAACTTCCTTACATTATTTGGGTCTGAATCTAGTGAAGTGCAGCATTGTCTCATCAGATATGTCCCACGTAAAAGCAATTTGGTGAGAGAAGTATTTGGAGCTGTAATCTTGATGGACAGTCTGAGGAGGAAAATAAAGGGAATATCAATTTGTGAGTAAATTTTACCAGGAAGAAGAAAGCCTGGAATAACATGTGTCCTAGTCCTGAAATCCTTCTACTGTTTTACACTCATAAAACTCTGCCAAATGTGTAATAGAGGCTGTAGGTAAAATTCGTCATGCTGGTCCTGTGTACCTGTTAATTAATTGGGCTGCATTCAGTTCACTCTTAATTAACATTAAAGTTTATGAAAATGTAAAAATCAAACTAAAAGTGGTTTTTGTTTTGTTTTGCCATTTATTTGGTTTGTTTCGTTTTTTTAATAGGCCACTAATAATTCACCTCTAGTGAAGGGCAAGATAATAAAAAGAATGAAGGGAATGATTTCTTACTGAGATATATATCTTCCTTCAGAATTACTGAATAGAATGAGGTTATATCATCCACTTTGTCTCCAGTCTGTTTCTAATGGATCTAAGCGGACCCAGTTCCAAGAAATTCTTTTGCATTTGTGAGCCTCAGAAAGTACATCCAAGAAGGTTTTTTTTTCCTGTTAATCTTTGACCACTGTCAAACAGAGAAGATAGATGCTAAGGAAAGTAACAATGGAATCTTCCTTATCTCTGATTTTATCAGGAATTTGGACCTGCATCAGACTGCTGATCTTAACCAAGGCCCTGGTACAAGGTAACAGATACAAGGCAGTAATATCTACATGTGGAATGTATGTAATTCATTAAAGGCTCTCAATATGCCCACACACATGTGTATTATCAGTATGATAACTGTAACCCATACTTATCTAGTTCTTCTCTAGTGTGGCTTTTTCAACCCAAGACTATTTTCTTTTAAAAGTTTGAGTTTATTGCTAGTTCAACTTAATACAAACACAAAGAAAAAGAGAGAACTCTTGTTCAGTAGTAACCTGAGAACTGCCTGATTTGTGAGCTGTTCAACTGATTTTTCCTTTGAATTACGTTGACTCTTCTCTCTGTGTCAATACAAACAATGGTGAAATTCAAGGTCAAGTCCCTATTAACATCTGAGTAGGATCACTCCTTTCTCCTCTTTTGCTGAGCTGAATTCATGATGCAATCTGAGTTTATAAGAAAAAAAAAGTAGCAACAACAAGTTGTCTCCACATTTAAACCAGGCTACCTCTCCCAGAATCCTGCAAATATGGAACTCATACAAATATAGTCTGATCAGATTTTTAGTTAAATGCTGAAAGCTTAACATATTGTGCCATATTCCTATACTGCTGAACTAGCCCTGCATAGGGAGATTATTGAGAATACCTCGAACACTTCACCTAATTGTGTAATGGCTCCAGAATACTTCCTATAAGCAGCAATTTGTGCTTGGATGTACCCTATTCAGATCAGTGCCCACGCAGACTGTTTTCCCACTATTTCTTTGTGATTTCAGGTCTATAAAAGCAATACAGTATTTCAGCTGATGCATTTCTAGGGGATTATTGTACTTGATGGGTGGTTAAACATCATTCAATGCATGCAATGATTGCTCAAATATGCACTGCCTGTTGTGTTTTAGTGTTTAAATAGAACACTGGATCTGATGAGGATAAGTTTATTTAAAGTAAGGTATCCTTAGCAGCAGTGTTTGTATGTGAAAGTGCATAAACACTACTATTTCTGCAATCAAAAGAGAAATTTTTCTCTACAGCTAGTTGTGCCTGAACACGCGCTTAAGTTTGGTGTCATACCTTGCTGCTCACAGAATAACAAAATCGTAATTATTAGTGACAGACAAATGTATTAGGCAAGTCCCGTGGGGACTGGCACATCATCACTGACACAGTAATCTCTTGTAACAAATGAAGTCGTACAGCTAGTGTAAGTAATTCGAACTTTCTATCTCCCTACCCAGCTAATTCTGCCTGAAGACAGTCTTAAATTTGGTGTTATATCCAGATGATCAGAGAACCCCAAGATCAGAATTATTAGTGATAGAAAAACCTATTACATAAGTCTCCCAGGGAGCAGCATGGCATCACTTGCACAGTATTCTGTCATGATAAATGCAGTTATACAGCTAATTTTAGCATCTGGGACTTTCTTCTAACAAATATGTTACTTCTGAGCCCATTTGTATCTGATGTCACTACAAGAGAATTGTTCTGCAGCATGACTTCAGCTTTGTTAGTGAGGAAGGAACACGAACACTGGTACAGCAGTGCTGTATTTGGAGCAGCATGCTGGCTTAAAGAGAATAGCAAAGATATAACAAATCAGCTTTTGTTCTTGTTTTTCCAGGCAGGATGTTTGCCTCTGCTAACTAATTACATAACCAATGGCTTTGCTTAATCTTAAATGTCATGCTTTCAGTGGTGTGAATGGTGCACACAGATACGCTTGTACATTCAACACGCAGTATAGTTTATGTTTCTTTCTATTTTCCTGTGGATTTCTGCAGTTGAACAAATAATTTATATCATCTTCCATCTGAAATTTTTCAAAGGGATATGTAGGTTGTATCCTCATAGGAAACTAATCATAGGTAACTAACTGCCAGTTTGTACATAGTGATTCAACATGCAGAAATAGAACCACACATAAGTATGTTGGTGTCATGCCCCATGTATAAATTGACCTTTGGCTGTGATCAGTACAACAGGCAGCATATCTCAGAATTTCTAAAACAGCAAATCATTGTATTATTCCATTCATTTCTGCAGATGATGAACTATCCTGCCTGTCAAATCAAGAGATTAAAGAAACAAATGCTCTAGAGCAGAATGGCTCTGCTCTCAACAGCCAAAGGTATTCCATTCCCGCTGTGGAATGCCGTATTCCCATGGCAACGGTCAGTTTGGCTGGGAATCACGCAGGCAATGGGGTCTTGCTTCACTCTGTATAGAGGGTGACAACAAGCAGAAAGAGGAAGGTGTGCTACCTGCCTAAACAGTTGTTTTCCTTCTCCTCTTGCTGAAAGGTGCCTGGCTGGAGACAATCAGACAAAAGGCTAAAGCTGACCCTGAGGCTCTATTTTAACTGACTTGAGTTTAGACTGAAAATTTGCTGTGACTGTGTTTTGTTAAGTGCTTATTATTGAGATCTGCTCTTCCCTAAAGAACTGACAGCTGTTAAACTTTTAGGCAGGAGTTATCTGACTGTACCTTTGCCAAATGGCAGCTATTACCAGAGCTGTATTTTTTGATTTGTCTGGCGCCAAGTGTAGAAGAGACAGCAGGGTTATAAGGAGAAGCAAGGAGACCTCTTGACTGGAGATGTGACAATCCTTTGAAGATGCCCACATCGATCAGACTGTCAGGAAAAGGCAGATCAGTGTGGTAGCACCTGATCGCTTACTGTCATCCTTGGCTTTTTAGCCACTTATGTGCATTGCCTGCTGGTTTGATTGATCCTGTTACCAGTTCCTGCTATACTGACACAACACTGTACAGTTCAGAATTTCTCTGTAAGGAATTAAAGCCTTCATATTGGGCTAGTGCAGGACCTAGATTCTGATTCAATCTTCCTTTTTAAATGAAAAAAAAAAAAATCCAGATTAATGGCTCTTTTTTTGGTTGAGGCAGAGTATTAGTTCTGTTTTACTTAATAACAGACAGAAGAGTGCAAGCAGAGGAGTTGACAGCTGGTGACAGGACTGAAAATGGTGAAGTCCCATATGAACTTAAGGTCTCTGCTGGCAAGCTAGGATGAATCAAAGTATGGCAAGTGGGGAGGACCATGTGTTTGGGAACATGCACTTGGAGAAACGTATGGAAGGGTTGGGAGAAAAATTAGGTATCAGGTTTTGTGGTTCCTATATCTGCACATTTTCACAGTGATTATCTTTTGCTATCAGTATTCAGGAACAGTAATTTAAGGTCTGCCCCAGATGTGAGGGCATGGTGGCTAGATAGGCACAGATCATTTTAAGGCAAAAGGCCGCAGCAAAGACAAAATCATAAAACTACCAATTTATCTTCATAACATCTACAAGAATTAAATATCACTTCACTGTATGCAGTCAGCTGTTGCATAACTTCATTCTCTTGCATGCTACATAAGAGCAACTGAGACATGTTAATAGAACTAGAAGGGTAATTTTAGCAAATAGAATGAGATAGAATGAAGACAGGAGACCAGGATATATATATGTGTATCTTATAGCGCTGAAAAAAAATAGCAGTAAGAACTTAAATGTCCATAAATAATAAGTATCTTAGTTTTTATGTTGGTCTGAAAGACGATCTAGAGCATAACATCCCCTAATGCTTAATAAACAGTGATTTAGCACTTATTTCAGAATAATACTGTTCTTTCACTTGCATTGAGAGACTTCCATCACATACAGGTGTTCTTAAGGTATCACAGATGTGTTAACATTTGCATATATTGCCTAAATAGGATTAAAATATAGACAAATAGGACAAGCCACAGACATGTGACTCACAGAGTGGAATGATTATAGAAAATAATCTATTAGGTACTTATCTGATCCATACAGATGAGTTTTAGCAAGTAAGTCTAACATCATTTAGTAGTCATATATATATAAAAAGGCTGGTTATATAAAACAAGGTTTATTAATAAAATAGGAACTCTAAATACAGTTTTTCCAGATTAAAAAACTTAGTAATCCTCTGAGAAATTAGTTAAGACAATCTCACCTAACTTTAGCTGCCTGAAAGGTAGGTATTAAAATTCAGGATACTATGCAACTTTGCCACACTCGCCATTAAAAGTACTTTGCCAGAACGTATTTTTCAATGAGAACCCTATAAAGATTTCCATTTATAAATTTTAACACTTAAGATAAAGAAGAGACCTCCATGGAAGAACATTTAGCACAGACGGCTGTGGGAGACATAAAATAGAAAGTGAACAGGCAGTCAAAGCTTCTTATTCAGTATAACATAAATAACATATATGGTAATAAAAAAAAAAATCTGTTTGCAAATAATCATGGTGGGGAAAGAAATATAGATGATCTTGTCTTGGTTGCATTGGTTTCTAGATTCTGACTTTTGGGATTCCTGGTGCGGACATACATTTGGAGTGATCAGAAGTTTTATTAAGTCTCTCAAAGACACAAGTAAAGGCTAGAAGCTACTAAGATTATTTCCACAATGATTCTTTGACTTGTTCATGCTCTAACCAAAACACAGACAATATTCAGCTATCAGTGGAAATAATGGAAACCGTGCCTCGCATGACAGCTTTTGATTAGATTGTACTTTGTCCTTTTTTACTTTGAAGCACTTGAACCTAAAACCTCTAGGAAATTAAAAGCAGCTTGCTGAAGAAAGAAAGTGGGGATGAAGACAAGAGGAAAGAAGGGAAAGACTAGTTTTTTGCTGTTTTCGTAAATTAGACATAACACCTAAAATAGTTTGACTAACTCTACATACTTCTGTGTCTGGAAATACCTGTTCTATGCAGGGGTTCAGCCAGTATTTTTTAAATTGTTTTATTTGTTACACTGCCAACAGCATGGGTAGTTACTAGTGTAACGTAACCTTGAGTAAGATTTGTGAACTCTGTATGGTTTAGCTGAGACTTGTATTTGTCTCAAAAGTCATCCACTCCCTCCTTGCGGTGTAACATCTTCCAGACTTGCCTGGAGCCTTTTCTTTATCTGATTTTTGAAGACAGTACAGACTACATTTTTGTCTGCCAACAATGAAGAAAATTATCAAAATTGGTTCACAAAATAAAAAGGAACTTGATATGTAAATATTCTTCTTTGTTCTTTAATGATTTGGTCCTTCTTCAGTAACTGAGGATATCTACAGATTTGTATCATTGTGCAGATCAAAAGGGATACAAATATTAAACAGCTTATCACATTAAGATGTAGTAATGTCTCCAAATTAAAGGAAAAATGCAACTATGAGAAATAATACTCCATCTCTCATTTCTGAGCAACCTAATGTTTCATAGGCTAAGAAACACAATGTTATGTATTTATTTATTTATTTATCGCTTTACAGGTTAAATATTCCAATTATTCTAAATTTAAAAAGTTTTTGAACAGAGGTGACATTGATCTGCTTGTCTTACTGTACAAAGATTGATTTCAAGCTAATAGAAATTGTGTCCAAAATGGTGTGAATTATAGCTCAATTCCAGGAGGCCCATACACTCTTTAAGTAATAATCTTTATTAAATGTTGCTAAAATCCTCTTACAACAAGGGACACTTAATTTTCTTAGCTTTCAGTAGGCCTGAACCAACTTCTATTTCAAGAAATGCCACTTAGAGGATCTAAACAAGCTGGAGTTATGGCCAGCAAGAAACTTACAAAATCAACAAGAACAGACACACAATCCTAACCTAGGATTGAATAACCCCTTGCAGTGATACAGGCTAGGGCACTGCCAGGCTGGGGAGCAGCTCTGATGAAAATGTCCCAGGGGTCAGGATGGCCAGCAAGCAGGGCATAAGCCAGCAGTGTGCTCTGGCAGCGACAGAGGCCAAATGTGTCCAGGACTGTATGAACAGGAACATGGCCAGTCAATTAACAGGGGAGACGCCTCATCTCTTCATCCCTCACTAGAGCACACTGAAATACTGTGTTCCATTTTGAGCCCCCAGTATGGGAAAGACAGGTCTGATTCAGCCTGGAGAAGGGCTGGTTCAGGCAACACCTAACAGCAGCCTTTGTTGCCTATGAAGGGCTACAGGGTAGATGAAGCCAGGCATTACTTAGAGTGGCATGGTGGGAGGGTGAGCAACAAGAAAAGTGAAGACTAGTTGTAAGAAAGCCCTTCCACTAGAAACCCAGGCAATCAGTGGCACCGGCTGTGCAAGGGAATAGTGCAGGCTCCCTCCCTCCTCAGAGAGTTATGTATTCCAGCTAGATGAAGCCCTGAGCAGCCTAATCTGACTATGGCTTTAAGGAGCACGTTGGAACAGAGACCTCTAAAGCTCCCTCCCAGCTTGAATTAACCTTTTAGCCTCTTATCCCATGTCACCATGATGATTCCATTTAAGAAATAATAATTATTAAGAAATAATAATAAATACATATTACTAACTAAACATTCCTAAATAAACCCATTTCATATCTTAGGAAAAAAAAAAAAATCTCATAAGCCTTGTTGTAGAAGATCCTGATTACAAGTAACATATTATCTAGTTTTCCTTGTTGATTATGATTAATATCTCAGTTCACTGATCTTGAGTGATATGTGAAAGTAGCTTGGCAGTGGTTTTGCAGGCTAAGAAAACTAAGGCTGTGCTGTTGTTTTCTAACCCAATCTCTCCTCTGATGCAAAGTTTCTATTAACTGCCTGGCCTGCTGCTATTAGTCAATATGAATTGAAACAGTTTTGATTGCAAGGAAAATCACATTCACTGCAGCTTTTTGTGGTTCATCAGTCAAACCTAAATCAAAGGAGCATGTTGCCTTTCCTGGCCTCGCTATGTTCAGTGACAGTGGGCTGCCATTAATCAAGCTGCTCTGTCAGAACAAACACAAACTTCAAAGAAAGCCAGTTTCATGGCTGACAACAGCCTAGCCATGTGCCTTACTAGGAAGCTGTTAATGGGCTATGGTAAACTTAATAAAAAGGTGAATTGTTTGAAGGAGATACTGAGTGGTCATTCAGGCAGACACACCACCAGTAGTAAGGTAAGTTTCCAAGCCTAGTAGCTTTCATTTAAGTTTTGGGTTTTGTGAAAACATGACACCTGATTTCTGATCACTGCTCAGGGGAGTGGGAAACTATTTCAACATCTATCTTACAGCAAAATCAATGATCAAAATCAGCTACAGATCTCAGGGCGTGAGCTGCAACCCCAGAATACTACTTGTGAAGAGTGGACATCTTTTAAAAAGCTGGATAAGGATGTGCAAAACCACTCTCAAACCAGGCAATGTGGAGGTCTCTTCCCCTACCTGAGGGCAGAGGTGGGGTTCCTGTGCAAAAGCAACTGCTGATGATGTCCTGCTCGTCCTGTCTCAGGCATCCTGCCATGAGACCCATCTCACCCGCAAGGCACTGCAAAGGGAGCCAGTGTGGTCTTGTGGATCTTACAGGCATACTCTGACAGGTTTGTCAAGGCGGCTAAAGTCCACTGTAGCACTCACAGAGATGGACGTCTTAGTGCCCAGACATGCCTTCTTCCCCACAGCTTGCTGCTAACCAGCACCATGGAGCCACCACTGCTTGCTGTGGTAGGGAGGACAGCAGCTGAGGCCTGGGGGTATTTGTCTCACCTCAGAATTGGTCCCACTCCCCAGCCTCTTGGTGGTGCAGTTTCCACAAGAGTTACCAGCTGTGAAAGACCTTATCTGTTTTATTTCGTTTGTTCACCATTTCTTCCATGTCCTGTCCAAGGTTGTGGCTTGTCAGTAGAGGAGGCCATAGGCTCAGCTTGTCCTTGCTGTGAAGGTCAAAGACTCTTGATGGAGCAAGAGGCTGAGCCCTCCTCCCTGGGGAGCATTGTGGAAGGTGCTGGCAACAGGGGGTGGGGGGACTACTGTGAGGAAATGACCAAGTGAGGAGTGAGCCCTGAGGCACAGCAAAGCTCGCCAACCCACAGGAAGGAGGAGGAATTAGGTACACAGACAGGTGGCTCAGAGAGAAGAGGAGATAGCCATGGGCATCTGGCTGCAGCGGCACTGAATCTGCCGTGATCCAGCCAGCCCCCGTGCTGCTGGGCTTGAACCAGCCACAAGAAAGGACATGACCTGGAATGCAAGGTGAGAGAATCTGTTCAGGCGCTTTTACTTCTGTTTTTTCTCTATCCGACAGCCTTGTGCAGCTGGGAGTTGCTAGGACTACAGGTGAGATGGTGCACTCCACTGTGAGACCAGGCCCTGATGCGCTCCTCCTCAGTTTTCCTCAACCATGAGCAATCTTCATCCCAAATTATGAAGCACTACAGAAAAGGTCAATGTCCTCTAACCAACGCTACATCCCCCATCATCAGACACATATCAGGAGGTGTATCTCCAGCAGGTTATGTGTACAGCATGTATTCATTCAAATAAAATAGCCCCTATTTAAGAATTGAAATACGTGAAAACCAGGTTTCTATGGGATGCACAACAGAATTCATGTAATGAAAAAAAATCAGCTTAAATGTTTATTAGTTTGAATAAACCTTAATTTTTATTGAAAGTGCATGTGGGGAAAGAAGGTGGCTTCTTTGTGCAGAACAGTGTCATTTCTGGTTTGGACTAATGGCAAGTGATTTCAACAGGTTTTTAAAGAAAATAAGTATCCTGAATGTGGTTTCACCTTCTCTCTCTCTTTTTTTTTTTTTTTTTCCTTTTCTTTCCTTTTAAAAATACTTTGCAGAAAGTTAAAATATTATATTATATTTTTATCTTGTCAGCTCTAAGAAGGCAAAGCTAGAAGACTTGGTGTCAAAAAGAGTACTNTTCTTTTTTTTTTTTTTTTTTTTTTTTCCTTTTCTTTCCTTTTAAAAATACTTTGCAGAAAGTTAAAATATTATATTATATTTTTATCTTGTCAGCTCTAAGAAGGCAAAGCTAGAAGACTTGGTGTCAAAAAGAGTACTTGGAAATAGCTGTCTTTAAAGCAGAACCATTGAAACAGAAACATATGCCAGAAACCAGGTATGTTCCAGGACAGCTTAAAAGAAACAAGACTTCAAGTTTAAAAAAAACAGAGAACTGTGAACAAACCTCATTTATGGCAGCTTGAGACAAATAAAGAAATTTGTGCCAAATCTTTTTTGCCTAAGCTACATCTAGCCATTTAAGGACAGTATTGCAAAAACTAAATATTTGTCTTCCTTGAGACTAGCTATGTGATATTTCCTGCAGCACAAAGAATCTAAACATCCGGTATTAACTGGAAAATGGTCTGACATTAATCCAACATATGCAGCTTTTTTATTCACAAAAATTCTTTTAAAATGTTAAAGTAATATTTCATAGCTGCAGATGCAACTGTTTAATCAAGTTCTAAGAAAGACTAAATGAATCATTAAAAGAAAAAAAAAAATAACAAGCATGCTTTTAAGCAAGTCTCACAACCTGGGAAAGATCAGCTGCCCACATTTGAGAACAGATTAATTTATCCTCAGCTAATTACGCTGTAAGGTTCAGCTGAGCTGCCAGCACCACTAACAATCAAGACATACCACAATGGATTGTTCTGTCTGTTTGATAAACTCATTCAGTGAACATACTGATTTCTGGCTGTGCATGTACAATATAATTTACCCGGTCAATAGTGCTACTACTCATCTATTCAGATCATTTTCTGCCTTTTTGTTCTGGCTTATTATTTTCAATCTGTTTTTTGCATCATTCTCTCTAGTTTGAGCAGAATTCTGGCAGTCAAGACCAGTATGTTCTAGTTCTTGCTCTGCTGCTTAGTATTTGTATGGTTTTAGGATAGTTTTAGCAGCTCTGACTTCAATTTGCCCATCTGTAAAGCTGGAATAGTATTTAAAAGTCTCTGGGGATCTTCAAGCATAAAGTAGTTCTCACAGTGAAACTACACACAATGCAAAGGGACATAAAACATCAAGAAATACACTGTGTCCATTTAATTGTAATGTGCCATGGCAAGCATACAGCTGAATTATCTAAAATACATACAGATGTAAAAGTTATTGTTCAGCATGAAGTCAATATTTGACTTGCTGTCTTTTCAGTATATAAAGAAATGAAATTAACTGAAAATTTCATGGGAAGAGTTCGAAGATCATTTAAGTTTCCTTTTTTTCAAAATGATCTATTAATCTACATATAAATATGAAAAATATTGAAGTCTTAATGACTTAAATACTGTAACTAGACTTGATCTTTTTTGACATAACAATGAATAAATCACACTCTTCTTAAAACTACTGCTTTCTGCAGAATCAGAGTGTGTTTTCATTGATACCAGCCAGTTACTATTGCTGACATTAATGAGAATCAAATCAGATCCTTTATACTGAAAACTTAACAGTATGCTGAATCTTAGTCAAAATATGCAGACAGCTTGCTTTAAATCAAGGTATGTAATTAACTGAGATATAAATTCCTAAAATAGCCTGTCCTTAGATTCAGAGCAGCATAAAGCCTTTTCAGTTTTATTTATGAATTTAAATGGTAAGGTAAAAATGAAAAACAATTTATTTAAAGCCCAAGGTAAAATGTATCTTGCTACCTGCAGAATAAGACTGGGCAGTGCACTCTGTTCTCGGGAGTGTAATAAAACTAGAAAGTAAAGATGCATCTCACTGTGAGCAAACAAAAAAGTACTGTTTATTAATTGCAGCAAAAAGGAAACTAGAGAACTGGCTTAATCGTGACAGTTGGAGAGTCTTAGAAGAGGCAGAATATGAATTTCATTAACTAATGAGATGACTGGGACTAGACATAGAGAAAACACATGCACATGAGAGTTGGAGAGAGATGTTTGTTTACTATAGCAACCTTTGTCTGTAAAGGGGGAGATGGAAAAATTTTTCATATCATTAATAGTACTTCAGCGGTTAAAAAAGAATTTCCTCAACCACTTCCTCGTTTATCTTTTCTTTTTTTTCCCCCCAAACAAAAATTTCTGCAAGATAAATATATACTAGAGATCTCAAGAGGTATTATTTTATTAAGTTTCTGGCCTGTCATCACCCCTTGGTTTTCAGAAAATGCAAGTTTAATATGTCATGAGGATATGTGATATTAAATCTGACAGTACATAGTATTTCAAACGTGCCTTGTTGGAAAACTATAATACCATAGATTTCATAGATTATGTATTCCTCCAAAACTGCCATAGAAGAATTGGGAAAATAACTGCATACTCAAAGGACTGTATTCCCTAGAACATGACATTTAAAGAAAACCAGCTAATTATTGTGAGGGGAAGTCTGCTCAGGCTATATTGGTTTAAGCTAGAGGAATGCCACAGAAATCAGTCTAATAACTAGAGAGTCATGTGACATAGAAAAGAACAGATTTTGGTACATGAAGTTCTTTTTTTTGCTTTTCTTCAGGGACACCTATTTATAATCTCTTTCTCATCCAGCAGCCTTGGCTATCATTTTAGTCATCAATACAATTTTGTAAACATCTTTCCCCTGAGCAATGCAGCATTGTCTTGAAAGCTGAAAAAAAAAAAAGAAATGTACAGACAAAATAGCTAGGAATTTCTGTACTCTTATCTTCAAATATCCTGAGTTTTATGCATGGGCAGTTGGCAGCTTAGGAAATAAAAAAAACACAAAACCCTCACAAAACCAAACCTTGCCTGTAAGTACACCAAAGTACTTACAGGCAGCAGGAAGCAAGGTGGCTTTCCATAACCNTGGCTAAAAAGAGATGCCAAGGTAATAGCCATATTATCCTTCAGCATTATTTATAGGGAACAAAAAATGGGAAAATTGACACCTAGGGACAAAGAGTTATTCCTGTTTTAACTAATCTGTGGATTTTGAAGGCTTATTCAGCTCTCATAAGTTAAAAAAAAAAAAAAAAATAACAAAAAAACAAAACCAAGGAGCAGATTCATCATGCAACCTATAGAAGGAACTCCTCCCTCACCAGATTGGTCATGTACTGGAAATTCCAGAACAAGGAAGAAGATGTACAATAGAACAGTGACAAGAATCATACTTCATGCTGTTACTCCCTTTTTGGTCTGAAGATAACAGCTGCCATCTGAAAATGCAAGCCTCTGAGAGCTGCAGATACTTCTGAAAGTATAGGCTGAGGCTATTTGAACTTTCTTACATCATAGCAATTTTATGATCATTTTTGTTACAGGAAAGAGGGGGGAGATTTGCCCTTTATGTGAGTGTACACCTGGAGTGTATGGAGCTCTGCCTGAAGACAGAAAAGGAGCTGTTGGAGAGTTTATGGGCCGGGATAAGAGAAAAGACAGCCAAAAGTGACAGCATAGTAGGTGTCTGCTATCCAAACAGAAAGAAGTGGGTGAAGCCTTCTACAGACAAATAGTAACAGCCTCACATTCTCAGGTGGTCCTCCTGGGGACTTCAACCACCCTAATATCTGGAGGGACAATACAGCAGGACATAAGCAAATGAGGAAGTTCCTGAAGTGCTTTAATGATAATTTACTTCTTGAAGTGATTGAGGACCCAACAAGGACAGGTGCTGTTATGGACCTCATACTCAACAATAAGGAGTGGCTCGGCTGCAGTGACCATGAAATGATGGAATTCAGGACCCAGAGAGGAAGGAGTGAGCAGGGTAAAAAACATGATCACAGCCATGGACTGAATAGGTCTTTGACCTATTCAGGGATATGCTTGCAAGAGTCCTGTGGAATAAGGCCCTAGAGGGAATAAAAGCCCAGGAAAGCTGGTTAATATTCAAGGATCATCTCCCCAGGCTCAAGAAATCTCTATCCCAACAAACTAGAACTCAAGCAAAAATGCCAGATATCCTTTGTAGACAAAAAAAGTAGCTCCTGAGAAAACTCAGACACAAAAGGAGGAAGTCATCCTTGAACAATTTGATAAAAGTATGTGATGAAGTGACTGGCCTCATAGGTGAGGGGACAGGAAAAAAAAGCCTACAACACTATGCCTCATAAGGTCCTCATAGACAAGATGCTGACATACAGGCTGGATGAGAAGATGGTGGGGTGGATGGAAAGCCAGGCCCAGAGGGTGGTGTTCAGCATAGCAATGTCTAGTTGGATGCTAGTGACTAGCACTGTACCCCAGGGGTTAATACTGGGTCCAGACCTGTTTTGCATCTTCATTAATGAGATAGATGATGGGGCAGTGTACCCCCAGCAAGTCTGCAGGTGACACCAAACTGGGAGGGGTGGCTGATATGCCAGAGGGTTGTGCTGCCAGTCAGAAGGTCCTTGACAGGCTGGAGAAATGAGCTGACATGAAGGTTCAAGAAAGAGAAATGCAAAGTCCTGCATATAGGGAAGAACAACCACACGTATCAATATATGCTGAGGGCATGTAACTGGGAAGCAGCCTGTCATAAAAGGCCCTGGAGTTCTGGTGAACACTAGGTTGAACATGAGCCAGTCTCTGCTGCAAAGAATGGTATCCATGGCTGCATTAGACAAAGTGTTACCAGATCGAGGGTGGTGATCCTTCCATTTTATTCAGCTTTGGTGAGGCCATACCTGTAGAGCTATGTCCAGTTCTGGGTTCCTCCGTACAAGTACATATTGGAAAGAGTTCAACAAAGGGTCACAAGAATAATTAAGGGACAGGGGCAACTCACATATGAGGAAAGGCTGAGCAAACTGAGGCTGTTTAGCCTGGAGAAGAGAAGGCTCTTTGGGGATTCATATTAATATTTATAAATACCTGAAGGAAGGTTGCAAAGAAGATAGAGTCAGGTTCATTCCAGTGGTGCACAGTGACAGGACAGGGGCAATGGGCACTAAGTGAAACACTTCGGGTGTTCCATACAACCACTGGAAAACACTTTTTTCCTGTAAGGGTTGCTGAGAACTGGAATAGATTGCTCAGGGAGGTTGTGGAGTCTCCAACCTTAGAGATACTCAATAAGCATCTAGACACAGTCCCAAGTAAGCAGCTATACATGACGTTGCTGGAGCAGGGGTTTTGGAAAGGAGACCTTCAGAGGTCCCTTCCACCATCAACAATTCTTTGATTCTGTCATACTTAACCAATACAATTCATTAACATGTTTTAATGAGCAGCTAAAGAATTCTCTGTATTACAGACTGTAAAGAGTGAAGCAGTAATAAAGGGAATTCCTTACTTGTAGCCACCTACACTACACATCAATTTGTTTCAAATGTGGCTCTGGTATGTACAAACAGCAATTCTTTTCAAAGGGACCTAAACTGTAAGCTGTGCTCAAGATGCACACCAGCCTTTAATGGGGATATAAGATTCACAGCAACAACTTTGCGTAGCTTTTGGATGTATGTGCATTGTGAATGTTAAGTTCAGAGGGTCAGAGTAAATTTAGTCTAAAGTAAAACTTGCAAGCTTCATTGTGTTGAGGGTTGGTGGTCTCAGCAATAGCACCTTTGAGTTACTGCTTGAATCCTGTTGTACCAAATTTCTTGTTACCTTAAGACATAGCAGAAATGTGAATGATTATGTCTAGTCTCTTTACTGTTATGGTAATAGCATTCTTAAAAAATACGTCAGAATTGTAACTGGGATTAAAAGTGACTGCTTTGGCTCACATTATGGTGAGGACCTTTTGTGACATTTCATAGAATCATAGAACAGTTAGGGTTGGAAAGGACCTTAAGATTATCCAGTTCCAGGCCCCTGGAAGTGAGGGACACCTCACACTAAACCATGCCACCCAAGGCTCTGTCCATCCTGGCCTTGAACACTGCCAGGGATGCAGCATTCACAACTTCTTTGGACAACCCATTCCAGTGCCTCATCACCCTAACAGTAAAGGACTTCCTTCTTATGTCCAATCTAAACTTCCCCTGTTTAAATTTGAACCCATTTCCCCTTGTCCTGTCACTACAGTCCCTAATGAAGAGTCCCTCCCCAGCATCCTTATAGGGCCCCTTCAGATACTGGAAGGCTGCTATTATTTCAGAACATACTGTACAAAGTTCCTGCCTTTGTGTTGCTGGAGGCTAGTGTTGGCTGTTCTGATGTTTTTTAAGAGAAGAATAGGATTGTTTTATGATATTATGAGAAAACAACAACATTCAGTTAGCCTCTGGAACCATCGACCATTCTGTTGACACTATCTTTTGATTATCTATAATTGATTTAAAATCAAACAACAGTGTTATATAATGTGCACTTTATAACATTACTGTCTTGTTATTAAAGTTCTTAGCTGACCTTGTATGTGTAAACTGATACTTTATGGCAGTTCTTGGAGGAAGCTTTCATCAGATTCTCAGTGGCTGTCTTCATTGCTGCATTAACTTAGCTCATATGGTATTAAGCTTGGACAGCTGTGGTTTGCCACATTGCAAAGTTGTATGGAAGTCATTGTGTTCTTACTGGTATTGTCATCACTATTAGGACAAGAAATGGCTGCACTCTGACATATGGTTCATCTAGCCCAGAGTCCTATGTTCAGTATTCACAGTCAGAGAACTATTTGGGAAAAGTATGACAGCATATTGTTGCCATAGTTCTCCAATATTTCCCAGCTAGCAGTAACAGCTAATTCAAGTGTCATTTCTTCAGATGCACTATAAAAGGTGATATCTTTCCTTTAATTGTCCTTGAGAGATATTTCCTGTCCATTTGTCTAATCTCTTTTAGACTTATATGAGGTGGGTGGTGCAACATCCTGTGGAAATGAGTTCCACTGCATGCTGTGTAAAAAACTACCTGCTTCTTTTTTATTAAGTACTTACTAATCGCATTTATTGCACATTCACTCTTACATGAGAAGAGACATTAAATAATCATTCTCTATTTGCTTTTTCTGTTTAATGCATGGATTTATATTCTTTAATTATACCCCTCCTTAGTCATTTATTTTCCAAGATGATATATCTACACAGAAAATTATTCCTTATCTTTGGTTATTCTTTTGCCTAATTCTCTATATTCTTTGGTTCTACTATATCCTTTAAAGATGGTTAACATCTTTAAATCATAAGAAATACAAAAAATGTTCAAATGGTAGGTATTGTAATACTGTGTTACATATGGTAAAACTGTGAGATTTTGCTGTTCTGTTCCCTACTTTGTTTTTCTATCATCAAGAACTGACTCAATGTTTTCCCAGAACTATATAACCTATTATAAACTTAAAATCCCAATCCTGATTGTTATTACTCAACTTGCAGTCACATGCTGTACATGTAAATTTAGGATTATACTTTTCCTGTGCCTCACTTTGCTTTTATCTACACTGCATTTCTTCTGCTGTTTTATTACCCAGTGACCCTTTTCCTTCTCTGCTTCCTTATAGCTTATTTTTATTCTCCTGGATAACCGTAGTTTAAACAGAAAACTTTGCCACTTCAGTATCACTGTTTTCCTTAGATAATTTATTACCATGTTGAATAGTCTGTCCCATGGTATTAGGACACATGCCTTTTCTTCATGGCATTATAAGCTATCTGTAATTCTTTAAGAATTTATTGTGGGATATTTCTCTGTTGTCATGAACTCCCAACAGGGGAAGGTACTGGAAGTCTCTCAGCACTGAGTAATTTGCTCACAATGCCATTGCAAATTGAGTAGCTATCAAACCTAATGAAGGTTGTGTCAGGTCCTAAACTAATGTTTCTTCTTTGTTTAAATACTTTTTTTTAATGCTCATGAATTTTAAAGGAAGATTCACAAGAGCTGAAACCTTTATCTAGCCACCACAATCTGTAATTCTATCAATATGTCTCTGGGAATCAGCTCTGGTTATAAAAGATTCCATACTTCAAACAGTCTCAAACGTTAAAGTGTTTGATGCAAAACACACTTTGAAGTTTTATTATGACCATAAACACTTATTGCTTTCCTTACTGTATGTGTATTCAAAGATCATGTATAGTGTAAACAGTCCAATGTCACTGTATGAAAGGACTGGAATCTTTTTATCCCCACGTTTTTCTCTCATTTATATCCTGGAAAGATTTCCTGCCTTAGAAAAGAAAACTGATTTATGTTTTACTGTCATAGCTTTTGAAAGTAGAAATCTACTTGACATTAAGAAACCTTAGTGATCCTAAAAATGAAAAACATAATAGTAGATGAACAGAAGAATCAGGGAAGAACTGGCCATTTCACACTAATTGGTGCAATACTTTGAAAAGCTTTAAAACTTTTAAGTAATCCAAATAAATTGTAATCATATAAATAATGAACATTTAGAGCATTGAATAACTATTTTTAAATTTTCATTCAAATTTGCATTGGACTAACACTGAGAAAAAAACCTGTAAGAAGCTGTTTTCTCTCATACACCCTGAGGTAACCTCTTACAAATTAGAAGTCTTTAAAGGACATGTATATAGGGGAATTACATTTTCAACTTAAACTAAATATTCAAATTATTTTTACCATTTATTCAGCTCTGGTAAATAACTAGATGATTTCTAAAGCATACAAGCAGAAAAAAATCCAAACTTTGCAAGTTTTAATAGGCGTAAAGAGGAGAAAATGAATTTTCTATTCAGAGCAGTATTGCTTATCTTTGCAAAGAGGACACCAAGCTTAGGGCTTCTGCTTTCCACTTACAAGGTGGGAAGAGAGGATGCTTACAGGCCAGTAAGTAATGTATATAAAGTAGAGGCTAAGGATGGGCTGAAGTTGCTTTGGTTGCAGCAACATACTGATCTGTACTGCCACGTTATAATCTTTATGAGGTACATCTTCTATCACCCATATTTGACAATCCCTAGGTAGAAAACTAGAAATACTCTAAACTTAGTGCTCCCTCCTTGAAAAAGATAGGAGAATTCTCACACTGAATTTCATGGCATCGAAGTTGACTGAGTCTTGAAACATTTTTAAGAACATACCTTTGAAACTGGTTCTGATCTTGCTAGCAAAAGAGAAGAAAACTCATAAAAATTAAATAGCAGCTTCAAATACATGGCACTTAAAATTACAGCATATAATTCAGTGCTGAACAGTAGATTTTAGTTTCTTAATTCAAGATGTCTAAATATGAAAATATAGTTCTTATTCTTCCTTGTAAATGCTTTATATCTTAGCCTCTGGATTTTGATAATAATTTGGGGGACTTTTTGCTTTAGAGTGTAGAAATGCACATCTCTGTAGTTATAACATTTTCATAATTATGATAACAATATAGTTGGTTGGGGTTTTTTAATAGACAGAAATTTAGAATTGGAAAATTGAATTCCTCTCTATGTTTGCAATCTACAGTTATAATTTTTTTATGTTAGCTTAAGTTTAATATAAAGACTAAGGGCAAAGTGACTATATGAATGCACATCAGCTCAAGGTAATGAATTTTTATTTCTGTTATATTCCATATTCTGAAGTTTCTCTTCCTGTATTGTTTAACTCACACTCAACTATCCTGTAATGTTTGTCACTAATGAAACCATCAAACACTAAATTTTAAACTAAACTTTCTGGATGATAAGCCCAAGTCATCAAATACGTTGGTATAATATGACAGTAGCACACATTTTTTAATGTGAAACTCCTAAATTAAAAGCATCAAAGTCTGAATGGCAGAGCTTTTTAATGCAAACTATAAAGGTCATCTCTGTTGTCCTGAAATGCAGGTAGCCTTTCATTTCCATGGGGTATTGTCCGGAAGATAAATGAAAGTATGCTATTCTGAGATATAAGGGTAAGACATTTTTCACAGAATTTATCACTTCAAAGAGAGAAAGATGTTCTGGCTGAGAGGAATGACACTTTGATACACTTATAGATTTTACCTGCATGGTCTTTTGTCACATTTAAACCTCCTTTGAGGTTCCGAGGGCAAATTCCTTTTCTGTCTTACAAGGAAATGAACTTCATATTTTTCACTGAGAGTTCAATAAGGAGAAATGTAATAGAATTCTCAGAGCTGTGCAGGTCTAGAGCACTAATAACTGATTTTACATCAGAATGGTATCAAAACTGTCTTGTGAAAAATCCACTAAAAGGGGTTATCTGTGTGGTTATTGTTTTCATACTGCGTTACAATGCCTCTTTGGCCTAATTGTCATTGTATGCCACAGTGTAGAAGAGACGGGTAAGGAGTATTAACTTTAAAAGAGAATAATAGGAACATCTAGAATTTGAACTATTTTTTGACAGAAGCACTTTAGAACCTCATGCAGATAGAATAATGTCAAACTGAAACAAAGCATCCTTGTTTCAGCAAACTTCCAGACTAGCAAATATAACTACTATCAGTGGTCAAAAAGCCTCAAACTGCACTCCTGCAACTGCTCCATCATTTCAAATGGAAAGCTTAGATTCCAAAACTGACTTTCAGAGAAGCGAGTCTTCTTTATATCCAGTCATTTTTCTCCCTTTTGTATATAATCTCTAGAGACCTGGATACTGCTTCAATGCTTGTATTTGAAAAATCATGGCAGTCAGGTGAAGTTCCTGATGACTGGAAAAGGGGAAATAGAACCCCCATTTTTAAGAAGGGGAAAATGGATGACCCAGGGAACCACAGACCAGTCAGTCTCACCTCTGTGCCTGGAAAAATCTCAGAGCAGATTCTCCTGGGAGGCATGCTAAGGCACATGAAAAACAAGGAGGTGCTTGATGGCAGCCAGCATGGCTTCAGCCAGGGGAAATCCTGCCTGACCATTTTGGTGGCATTCTATGATGGGGCTACAGAACTGATGGACAGGGGTAGAGCAGTTGACGTCATCTACCTGGACTTGTGTGAAGCGTTCGACACTGTCCCACACAATATCCTTGTCTCTAAATTGCAGAGACATCAATTTGATAGATGGACCGCTCAGTGGATNAGAGCAGTTGACGTCATCTACCTGGACTTGTGTGAAGCGTTCGACACTGTCCCACACAATATCCTTGTCTCTAAATTGCAGAGACATCAATTTGATAGATGGACCGCTCAGTGGATAAAGAACTGGTTGGATGGCCACACGCAAAGAGTTGTGGTCAATGGCTCAGTGTCTGGCTGGAGGCCAATGATGAGTGGTGTCCCTCGGGGATTGGTGTTGGGACCGGTCTTGTTCAACATCTTTGTTGTTGACATGGACAGTGGGATTGAGTGCGCCCTCAGCAAGTTTGCTGATGACACCAAGCTGTGTGGTTCAGTGGATATGCTGGAGGGAAGGAATGCCATCCAGAGGGACCTTGACACGCTTGTGAGGTGGCTGATGCCAGCCTCATAAAGTTTAACCATGCCAAGTGCAAGGTCCTACACCTGGGTGGGAGTAATCCCAGGCACAGCTACAGGTTGGGCAAAGAGGAGATTGAGAGCAGCCCTGTGGAGAAGGACTTGGGGGTGGTGGTCAATGAGAAAATGAACGTGAGCCGGCTTCAGTGTGCGCTTGCAGCCCAGAAAGCCAACCGTATCCTGGGCTGCATCAAAAGGAGCGTGACCAGCAGGTCGAAGGAGGTGATTCTGCCCTTCTACTCTGCTCTTGTGAGACCTCAGCTGGAGTATTGTGTGCAGTTCTGGTGTCCTCATCATAAAAAGGACATGGAGCTGTTGGAACAATTCCAGAGGAGGGCCACGGGGATGATCAGGGCATTGAAGCATCACCCATATGAAGACAGGCTGAG
This sequence comes from Agapornis roseicollis, assembly GCA_002631895.1. Classification (NCBI taxonomy): domain Eukaryota; kingdom Metazoa; phylum Chordata; class Aves; order Psittaciformes; family Psittacidae; genus Agapornis; species Agapornis roseicollis. The sequence goes on along the minus strand of NDXB01006186.1, from coordinate 9,420 downwards.
AAAGTTGGGGCTGTTCAGCCTGGAGAAGAGAAAGCTGAATGGAGACCTCATAGCAGTCTTCCAGTATCTGAAGGGGGGCTATAGGGATGCTGGGGAGGGACTCTTCATTAGGGACCGTAGTGATAGGACAAGGGGTAATGGGTCCAAACTTAAACAGGAGAGGTTAAGACTGGATATGAGGAAGAAATTCTTTCCTGTTAGGGTGGTGAGGCATTGGAATGGGTTGCCCAGGGAGGATGTGAGTGCTGCATCCCTGTTGGTGTTCAAGGCCAGGTTGGATGAAGGTTGGGTGGCATGGTTTAGTGTGGGTTGTCCCTGCCTATAGCAGGGTGGTTGGAACTAGACGATCTTAAGGTCCTTTCCAACCCTAACTATTCTATGATTCTGTAAATAACAATCTGTTTTGCTTGCATTAAATTTAAATGCATATGAAAATTCATATGCTAACAACATGCAGACCTCACATTCCTAGCAACATCCTTTTCTCAACCACTGTTCGGTGAAGGTCAAGTTTCTCTGCTGTGCTGCTTTGTAATACTTGTGGATTAGTGGCAATGAAGGGGGCTTTTAGCTACTAGCTCAAGTATCTGTATGTGAAATCATTGCCATTTGTTTTAGCTTCCAAAAAGGAAAAGTGCTTACAAATGGATCTTTTTGTTTCCTTTAGTACTTTAACATACATAAAATTTTTGATTTTTTTTGCCACACTGTAATGTTTGCATAAACAGAGGTTATGCCATGCATTTGCTCTTTTTTTTGAGGGTGTGGCTAGACCAAGTTACCCACTGCTGACCTTGTAACCTTTATAGAGAAGACGAGGTTTTTAACACCAAATGATGGAAGCCCTGATGGATAGAATTGCCCATCTCATTTATATGCAAAGAGAAAGACCCCAGAACTTCAGGATATAATCAAAATTCTGGGCATCAATTTTTAAACTAGATTCAATGGCAGCCGAAGGAATCCTGCCCAGCAGGAAGTAAAAATTGTGCAGTGGACTACTTGGGGAAAAGGGGAATGTTTGTTTTTAGAACAAAGGGACATTAAAACTGCAAAAATTATAAGGCTGGCTTTTGCATTATTTTGTCTACCCTAGTAGAGAAAGAGTATGAGCCTAGAGGGTCTGAATATAGGATTGTATGTAAAGAATACAAATACAGGCTTGTCTCAGACAAAAAGCTTATTTAGGTTGGACTGGACACTCTGAAAAACACTTCTTTTCCACAGATGAAGTCAGTAGATGCTGCTTCTCTAAGGAGAAAGTAGTAAGTGATTTTGGTTCTGCATTTGTGTAGTACCATAGCAATAATCAAGGTTAGTTAGTATTAATTCAATGTGCTATGATGGTAAGAAGAATAAAAATGACACGTGTGGATAAACAACTGGCTTTTCCAACAGCTATAGTTATCAGCCTGCTCTGATCAGGAACACTCAGAAAGCAGAGGTCAGGGCTCTCAAAACCTATGCTTGAAGGAGAGAAAACTTGATACGCACTTCATGCTTTTGTTACTTCACTTTAAGGACATTCATAACATAAAGAAAGCAAACTAATTACTTCCAAAACACAAGTCAGATAAGGTAGGGAATGAATATACCCTCTAATCAAGTTTATATGCATAGGATTATCCTTATACCACCATTTCCTGTCATTTATTAAGCATCTGTATTGTTAAGACAAGCAACAAAAGTACAAAGAAAAATACTGGTGTATTTCTTGGCAAAAGATCCAGACAATTATCCTCCTTACTGAAAAGTTCTTTAGTCTGTTTTTGTTCAAATTGCTTTGGCCTACAATGCAGCTTTGTGGCTTTCTTACCATCTGTTAGACCATGCTGAATGAGACCTAGGAACTCATTCTTTCTAAAAAGATCTCTGTAAAGAGCTCTCAAGCAGAACTAAAGTAAGCCTTACTTTTGCTATTACTTGATGAGGTTTGTATGGTGGTCTATCATGCAATTAATAAAACAGTGTTTATTTGTGGCTTTGTTCATTTCACTGGACAAGTTACTCTTAATTAGTAGAGCACTAATACCACTGTCATGCCAGAACAATAGTCACGCAGAAATGCTCAGAAGATGGTATAAATATACATGTGGAGTGCTACATGTAGTTAATACTTTCCTATCTCCCCTGATCATTAAGTAAGTATATGAGACAAAGAGATACATATAATACACTAGGCCACTTTCTGTCCTGACTGACAAAATACGCAATTTCTTTCAAAATATACAAATGCTTTCTTGACTCCAAAATATACATGCTCCGAGTAGAAGGGAAAACTATGTAACTGATCAACATGCTTTTAACAGATTTTCTTGTGATGAGGTAATTTACGAGAATCCACTAGGATTTTTCTGAAGGCAGAGCAGTCATGTTACCTTGATATAATTGAGCAATTTCAATGTTATAGAATCATAGAATCAAAGAACAGTTAGGGTTGGAAATCCATTTGTTTTCAGATGTAGAGCTGCAGCTCATGACTTGTTAAATATAAAGAGCTATGATGCTGTAACAAGGAAATTCCAAACAGTCTGGGTTGTCTGTCAGGTTGTTGCCAAGCCATTTCTGTGTTGCTTGAAGACATAGGCATGCTGTTCTAAAACACTCATATTACACATACTTGTAGTACTGCTGACATTTGATTTTGAGCAACACTTTTGTTAGAGTTTGTAGGGGCTGTGTTGGATAGCCCTCAGCCCTTCATCATTTGACACAGAGGGTATTGCAAATGCAACTTAATCACTGCAGTAAATATGCACCTGTCTAATAGTGAGCGCTTGAGGCTGAAACATTTGAATGCTTCAGTGTTACTGCAGGCAGCTACTACTCTAGAAAATTTTTCAAAGCTGTAAATTACACAAAAGCCAAGCCTGAGTTATCAGATTACACAGTTTTCTCTAATGAATGTATGCCACTACCATGTGCAGCATATAGTATAGATGTCCACACTTTAGCAAGATGATTCTTTCATGATTATTTTTCAAATACTGGTCAGAGAAGCTTTTTGCTTTGTTGAAGACAGGGAAAGTAGGAAGGCACTTAAAATCTGTTTCTCTGAAGGGCTTATGGTGCATCTTTACTGCACATTTGGCAGAGTTAAAGCAATCTTATCACTGTGTCATACAGCCAGTGAGACCAGTTAGCCTAGTTTGCAATGCTACTTCATCTGGATATGAGAGTTTTATTTGGCAGTGGAAAGACAAAAGGGCAAGATTTTCAACAGTATCAACAGAATGAGAAAGTTATTCCCATAGCCTCTCATTGAACCACAGATTACAATGACTATCTTTTGTTAGCTAGCACCACAGCTGAGCAAACAGTGAGCAATGTGAATAGCAGGAAATTTTTATCATGCACCAGCTTTAACCACTGTTTGGTTCTGCCAGTGCAAGAAAGGAGAATGGTGGAACAAAGCAATTTTATTTGAAATAAAATTAATCTTTGTGAAGATATATTGATGTCTGCACTATTAAGCCCATTTCTTTGGGACTACATATAGTATACATATATTGACTTATGTACATATGGGAACTTTACCTATGGTAGGGCAAACCCGACTTTACAATTAAAAGCTAGCACTGTCAGAACAGGATGGTGAAGTACCTGTGACCTTTGCAGGTTCTTACTTCTGAGCAGCCCACTTAATCTCTTTTTATAATTGAAAAAAAAAAAAACCAAACAATTGAGCCAACCACAGTCAATTACTAACTGTAAGGGTAGCTAAAAATATTTTACATGTATCACTGAACATAAGGGAATTCTGAATTTTCAAAGTTAAATTTGTTGGTGCAGGTGACTATTTCAATCTGCAGCAAAAAGTCAGAGTTAACATCTCGTTTAAGTGAGTTAATATACATATTATGTGTGGGGGCAATTGCTGTTAGTAGCAGGGATCTCAGAGGTAGGATCTGCACCCTGTGACTTGTTAAATATAAAGAACTACAATACAGTGTTAATAAAATACCTGGCCTTCGGTCTTTCTCCTCAAGTCTGACTCAAGCATTGATTTTTATGTGAAGTTTTCTTCTTGGAAGATATTCAATAGCATTGAATGTCTGGAACGTATTGCCAGCAACAAAATCATAGGAGCCAGCCTGAACTGGTCAAGTGGTGTAACAGCATGAATAAAAAAAATCCCTGAAAGATTTTAGGAAAGAGATTGGCCCAGGTGCCTTTGAAATCATTGAGACGCTTCTGCTGATTTTTGACCAGGAAGAAAGAGATAATTAGCAATATATATTTTTTTTTTTTTAAAAAAAAGTTGCCCAAATATTAAAACATGGGCACTAAGACTGTTTTCCACCTTTATTCTCTCATTTTTTCCTGATGTCCTAACCTGGCCTACAGGCTAGCCCAACTTAGTTCTCTATGTCCAACTGAATAATAACTATATACTGGATCTTTTGTCCTTTTTCAATATAGAGGACCATAAATTTTGGGGTTATTTACTTAGAAGTTCTTGTTTTCTATTCCCAACAAACTAGAATTCAATAGACATGAACATGACTTTTTATCACATTTCAAAGTGCATAGGAGCTTGAGTAAGTATTTGCAATAGTACTATACTAAATACTACTTTGATTGAAACCTTCTGTTGCAAGCAAAAATATTCAAGTTGACATAAATGTCTTCTGGGGTGCAGTTTAAGTGCAACACTGCCGTGATTTTTCCATTGTTGACTGAAGTACGAGGTTAGCATTTTTGCTGTTTGAGACAATCATAACTTTTCCTTTTGTCAACATGAAAAATAATCAAAATCTTCTTTACTCCAGGGAAGTGCTTATGCTTTTATGTCATCTGAAGAATGCAAGCTTCATCAATCTAAACTATTTACATTCTTAAAGTGCTACACATGCTAAAGTGCTTAACTGGATTGTACTGTGGTAATTACTTTTACTCTGCTAATTTTAAGGAATAAAGAAAGTCTCTGTTCCACATCCGTCCCAGAAAAGTATCCGCTAAACTATCAGCACTCCTGCTTTTGAACCTCCTTTTGTTTGCTCCTATTCCTCTGTTAGAGAAATTCTTTAGTCTTGGAGAAAGCAGGAATAAATCAGATCAAAGCCCTTCTTGTCTTGTGACAGTAGACTTAAACTTTGCCACTGTCACAAATCATCACTTGCCTTGATCTGCATCAGTGCTTACTATATGCAGAAGATTACATTCCATTTCAGAAATAGTTATTATTACAAGAATCGGCAATAAAGTTATGAATGAAATGGGTACAAGGGTAGTTTCTGTACCCTTCTGTTCACTTCACTGTAACACAACCTGATTCAAGACAGACTTAAATGCAGAGTAGTTTCTTTATGGATGGTTTTGGAAATTTGTTCTATACTTACATGTTTAAGGGATTTGTTAAATAAGATTACTAATGCTTTATGTTTCTCTACTAACCCAGGACCATTATAATATGATTCTTTTCCAGTAATATAACATTGCAATACTCCCACTGCTCTATATCATACTGTATAAGACCTATCACATAAAACCAAAACCAAATGACATGACACTATTTAGTCAATTATATTAATAGTAAAGTCTGGGTGTCACAGACAGGCTACCATAGACATGACTTCAACACTGTAGTTTAGTTTGTATTTATTATTCTGATGAGGGACTAGACTTAAAATCTTTTGAGCCTTAATAAATTTTAAAATGTCATGCAGAAGGGAAAGGGTTACAAACAGAGCTGGTATATGACCCTTCTGCTCCTAAAAAAATTAACCACTGTAAAAGAATTAGGTGAGGCTAGGAGAACTTGTTTGGCTGCAAAGTATCATCAACACTGCCTGGTTTGTTACTTATGCTGGACCCAGACAAGCAAAGGTAGATCAAAACTTTCATTAGAACAGGAATGTACACAATTATGCAACAACCTTTATCAGTGTCCTGACCTTTTCAGGTTAGTTTTCCCTTCAGCTGAAAAGGCACTAGACATTTTTAACCTAAGCATTAATTTAGTTGTGCCATTATATACTCATAGAGGGTTTTCATGTCCTTTACCCTTTGGCTAATTAATGTGGAGTTCTAACAATGGCCTGTGAGTATGGGCAGTTTGAGTGAAAAAGGGAAGCAAAAAACCCCAACTTTGAGGCTGATCACAGTTTGTTGTGAACAGGGGAGATGAATTTACAGTAATTTCCTTCCTTTCTTCTATAAAAAGTGTATTAAAAAAGTATGAACTAAAACAATAATTATAGATCAAACCATGTGCAAATTGATGCTGATTTTCCTCCCCTCCTGACTCTTACTATTCACTGAGTTATTTGATAAGATCAGTTCAGCAAAGTAGTTCAATAGTTCTTTGTTGTCTAAGCAAAACCAGATTCAGTTGCTCAGACTCAAGGTCCTATACAGATTGTAGGTACCTCATGCAGACCTGTTTTCCTATCTTAACATTTAGAGTTTTTGATATGATGTCCCTTCTAATAGGGTTTCAGTTAACTTCTGCTAGATTCATAGCCCTTGAGTAGTACAAAGAATGCTACCCAAGCAATTACAAAGCTAGTGATGAAGGGGTTTATATTTCTTGGAAAGAAATACTATTCCCTACATCAGCAAGAGAGACTTTAAAAGTGGAACTTGCTCATATTGCCACAGTTGTGACCTGGAATGATTGACTTACATGTTAGATACTTAAAAAAAATATCAAAAAGATTTTGCTAAGGCAGGAAAAAAATATTCTTTACTATCTGTTGGCTATAGCTCTGTCTAAATCACAGAAGAAAAGAAGAGCCAAGTGCTAAGACTATGAAAGCCTTCATTCTCATTCAGTACCTTTTGGGATATATATAATTTCACAATGAATTCACTAAGAATTTTCTATTTGTAGAGTTGTAAGATTGGCCCAAATGTGGTGTTATTCACAGTAGATAAGTTGTCAGAGATATATTTCTGAGAAAATACATACTTATAACTGCCACAGGCATAATAGAACTCTAAAATATGCAACACAAATGTGTTAGCCCATACTGTGTTCCATCCTTAAGGCCCTGATGAAGGGCCTTCCAGCACTGTTTAGGAAAGACCCTTGGTTTAAGTAAGAAGTCAAAGTATACCCAGCCTGGGTTCTGCTGAACTGGCAAAGAATACATTGCAGAGCAGTCCTTTCCTTTTCCAGGTAAAGAAGCAATTAGTTCAAACTGAAGTAGCTCAGAGAGAAGATCATGCAGATGTCTTTCAGGTGATCAGAACTAAACATTTTTTGTTTCATGCACCTTGGTTAAACCTTGATTCAACAACATACGCAAATTGCACTGAGATAGAGTTGATTGGCTGGGATACAGTTGATTTTCTTCATAGTAGCTAGTATAGGTCTATGCTTTGGATCTGTGCTGGAAGCAGTGCTGATAACTCAGGGATATGTTAGTTTTTGCTGAGCAGTGCTTAAAAACAGTCTAAGCATTTTCTGACTACCACACCACTCCACCAATGAATAAGCCAACAGTGCACAAGGATCTAAGAAAGGACACAGCTGATCTAAACTGACCAGAGATGTGGATAGGCTGTGTAACAGCAGACATTTTGTGAGCAATCCAGAGACCTTGGTGTAAGGCAGCCTGCCTGAGAACAGAAACAGAATTGAGATAAACTGAAGGCCATGGATTAGGGAGTAAAAGAAACACTGGCTGTAAGAACTCAGAGGTAGGCGGAGGAGAGGGGGAGCTGGGAAGTTCTGGGGCTGGAGTTCCCAGGACAGTGTTATCCAATCCTAGCACTGTTAAGGGTTAAGGTGCCCAATCAAAAATTGCCAAATCACTGTAGCTGTGCTAAGAATCTCTATATAAGGTTGACACTTTGTCTAATACATTGGCATTCGCTTGATCACATTGATCGTCTCAGTGTTGTCCATGACTCCCACGTCAATGCAAAGGTATCACAGATCCTGAAGGAGCTGGCAAATGAAGTTGCTAAGCCACTGGCCACCATATTTGAAAAGTCATGGCAGTCAGGTGAAGCTCCCGACAACTGGAAAAGGGGAAATAGAACCCCCATTTTCAAGAAGGGGAAAATGGATGACCCAGGGAACCACAGACCAGTCAGTCTCACCTCTGCGCCTGGAAAAATCTTGGAGCAGATTCTCCTGGAAGGCATGCTAAGGCACGTGAAAAACAAGGAGGTGCTTGATGGCAGCCAGCATGGCTTCAGCCAGGGGAAATCCTGCCTGACCAATTTGGTGGCCTTCTATGATGGGGCTACAGAACTGATGGACGGTGTAGAGCAGTTGACGTCATCTACCTGGACTTGTGCAAACCATTCAACACTGTCCCACATGACATCCTTGTCTCTAAATTCAACACTGTCCCACATGACATCCTTGTCTCTAAATTGGAGAGACATCAATTTGATAGATGGACCCCTCAGTGGATAAAGAACTGGTTGGATGGTCACACACAAAGAGTTGTGGTCAATGGCTCAGTGTCTGGCTGGAGGCCAATGACGAGTGGTGTCCCTCGGGGATTGGTGTTGGGACCGGTCTTGTTCAATATCTTTGTTGCTGACATGGACAGTGGGGATGAATCTTGCAAGTCGGGTTAAGGATAATAGGAAAGGCTTCTTCAAATACATAGTGGGTAAAACTAACACAAGAGGTAACATAGGCCCACTGCTGAACGAGGTGGGTGCCCAGGAGACAGAGGATATAAAGAAGGCTGAGGTGCTGAATGCCTTCTTTGCCTCTCCCAGGGAGCCCCAGATTCCTAGAGCCACAGAAGGAGTCAGGATAAAGGAGGACTTTGCTTTGGTTTAGGGATCAGTTAAGCAATCTGGACACCTATAAGTCGATGGGTCCGGATGGAATACACCCACGGGTGCTGAGGGAGCTGGCGGAGATCACTGCTAGGCCGCTCTCCATCATCTTTGGAAAGTCGTGGGAAATGGGAGAGGTACCTGAGGATTGGAGGATGGCGAATGTCATGCCAGTCTATAAGAAGGGCAAGAAGGAGGACCTGGGTAATTATAGACTGGTCAGCCTTACCTCCATTCCTGGAAAGGTGATGGAACAACTTGTTCTTGACACCATCTCTAGACATATCAAGGATGAGGGGGTCATTAAGAGCAGGTTTTACCAAGGGGAGCTCATGTTTGACCAACCTTATAGCCTTCTATGAGGAGGTAACTAGGTGGTTGGATGATGGGAGAGCAGTAGGTGTGGTTTTCCTTGATTTCAGTAAGGCATTTGATACTGNGGTTTTACCAAGGGGAGCTCATGTTTGACCAACCTTATAGCCTTCTATGAGGAGGTAACTAGGTGGTTGGATGATGGGAGAGCAGTAGGTGTGGTTTTCCTTGATTTCAGTAAGGCATTTGATACTGTCTCCCACAGCATCCTCATAGATAAGCTAAGGAAGTGCAGGCTTGATGATCAGGTAGTGAGGTGGATCGAGAACTGGTTGAAAGGAAGAAGGCAGAGAGTTG
>NDXB01006185.1:444656-460551 GCA_002631895.1 Agapornis roseicollis | reverse complement strand
AATACAGGTCCCCATCTTTTTTTCCCTATTTTCCCGATGACTTTCCCCGATTTTTTTTTTTTTTTTTTTTTTTTTATTAAGCCATTAATTACCATTTTAGAAGCTACTGACATACAATATCTTGCTCCTTCTATCTAAGGCTCTTTGATGGTCTCCACATCTGTCACTTGCAGCAGCTGACTACTTACTGGTTACTTGGAGGCAGGATAACTTTTTGACCATCTTGTCTGAATTGGCATATTAAGAAAGGCAAAACTCTCCCTAAAGAGGCTGCCTTATGAACAGGAACATGAGGAAGTATGTCTAAATTAACAAGCCTATATGTTAATGTAGGGAAATGGGAAGAAGACCTAGTTCTTGCTAGATTTTCCAGATCTCACTTCATGCAAGGGAAAATGAAAATGCCTAGAATTTCCTGGTAGCTGCCTCATTAAAAAAAAAAAAAAAAAAAAAAAAAAGGTAGGGAGCATTAAAGCAAATTATATAGGTAGAAAATACAATAAGTGAAAGGATTTCAAGTGAAAATATTAATCATATATTCTTCTTTCCTGTGTAACCAGAAGTATGATTATGACTTGTCCTGTTTCTTGCTTTTCCATAATATATATATATATATTATGGAAAAGCAAGAAACAGGACAAGTCATAATCATACTTCTGGTTACACAGGAAAGAAGAATATATGATTAATATTTTCACTTGAAATCCTTTCACTTAATGTATTTTCTACCTATATATTTTGCTTTAATGCTCCCTACCTTTTTTTTTTTTTATTTCTCCCAGTCTGTTCTTGCTGTCTGAACTGTGTCCTATCTTCTTGCATCTTTTACCTCTGACATAACCCACAGGTTTTAATCCTGCTGTGTGATTCCCATCTTGAAAGCATTTGCATGTGGATTGTAGTTTCTTTTTGAATATAATTTGGGCAATTTTACTATACAGTGATTACATTTCCCCCTGAGGAAGAAAAAAAGTGCTTTGCTATAGGCACAGAGTATGTCTATATTGAGCAAGCAGTATGACCAAATAGATGTGTATCTGTGGAGCAAAATAATGTCAGGACATGACTCCAGCAGTGAATGTATTTCAGGGCCTTTTATTTGGATCAGTTCTAGTCTGACTGTGAGGCTTAAGTAGTTGTTAGCTGTTGAAGTACCTTGCATGTTTTCCTGCAGTACATCTTCCAGTTTAGTTTCATCCAAAAGGATAGTTTGCACACTCTGAGATGTGTTACATCACTTGGTAATGCAAACCAAAGCAAAATAATGGGGAGGATGAGAAGGCTCATATCCAAACACATGTTCCAGGTTCAGGTAAAACACTAATGTAGCTGCACCTGTACCGTGGCAAGGTCTTTCCTCCACCTTCCCTCTTCTTCCTTAAACTTTGCTTTAGCATTCAGATGAACCTGACACAACCTGCTCCTATTTGGTGGATATTGCATATTCCAGTGGAGTACCCAGCTCTTAGGGAAAAGGATAATACATATGGGGCTATGGAACTGATGGACAGGGGTAGAGCAGTTGACGTCATCTGCCTGGACTTGTGCAAAGCGTTCAACACTGTCCCACAGGACATCCTTGTCTCTAAAGTGGAGAGACATCAATTTGATAGGTGGGGCACTCAGTGGATAAAGAACTGGTTGGATGGCCGCACGCAAAGAGTTGTGGTCAATGGCTTAGAGTCAGGCTGGAGGCCGGTGACAAGTGGTGTCCCTCCGGGATTGGTGTTGGGACTGGTCTTGTTTAACATCTTTGTTGCTGACATGGACAGTGGGATTGAGTGCACACTCAGCAAGTTTGCTGATGACACCAAGCTGTGTGGTTCGGTGGATACGCTGGAGGGAAGGAATGCCATCCAGAGGGACCTTGACATGCTTGTGAGGTGGGCTGATGCCAACCTCATGAAGTTTAACCATGCCAAGTGCAAGGTCCTCCACCTGGGTCAGAGAAATCCCAGGCACAGTTACAGGTTGGGCAGAGAGGAGATTCAGAGCAAGCGTGCAGAGAAGGACTTGGGGGTGGTGGTCGATGAGAAAATGAACATGAGCTGACTGCAGTGTGTGCTTGCAGCCCAGAAAGCCAACCGTGTCCTGGGCTGCATCCAAAGAAGCATGACCAGTAGGTCAAAGGAGGTGATCCTGCCTTCTACTCTGCTCTCGTGAGATCTCACCTGGAGTATTGTGTGCAGTTCTGGTGTCCTCAACATAAAAAGGACATGGAGCTGTTGGAACAAGTCCAGAGGAGGGCCACAAGGATCATCAGGGGACTGGGGCATCTCCCGTACGAAGACAGGCTGAGAGAGTTGGGGCTGGTGAGCCTGGGGAAGAGAAGACTGCGTGGAGACCTCCTAGCAGCCTTTGAATATCTGAAGGGGGCCTATAGGGATGCTGGGGAGGGACTCTTCATTAGGGACTGTAGTGACAGGACAAGGGGTAACGGGTTCAAACTTAAACAGGAGAGGCTTAGATTGGATATAAGGAAGAAATTTTTTCCTGTAAGGGTGGTGAGATGCTGGCATGGGTTGGCTAGGGAGGTTGTGAGTGCTCCATCCCTGGCAGTGTTGAGGGCCAGATTGGATGAAGCATTGGGTGACATGGTGAGGTGTTCCTGCTTATGGCAGGGGGGTTGGAAGTAGGTGATCTTAAGGTCCCTTTCAACCCTAACTATTCTATGATTCTATGATTCTCTGATTGTTGATTAAAAAATTATCATTTTTTGACTGGTCAGAAAAGATTAAATATGTTTTCCAAATTATGTCATGTTTTTTGCATGTGTTATTACTGCATACTCTCTAGAATTTTGCATTGCTCTTGGAATTATGAGCATTCACTTCAGATCTGACTTTCTGCCTGTGAATTTCTGAGTGATATCACTGGCTTCAAAGAAATCTTCCCAATGAGACAGATATGTTTCTGTGAAGATGTGAGCATTTTAAGGTTAAAAAAAGTTAATTACAAAATCAGAAACAGTGATAAATACAAGAGGACTTCTGGGACCACTGAGCTTATATTCATAGTGCTGTAGGCAAGCATTTTAGGAATAACCTTTTTCCTAAACCAATTATATGTATGAATTGTGAATATGTTTGAATGATACATAATTCAGCCTTTTGTTCCCATTACTACTATTGGAAAAGTACTCTAGAATCTCACTTGCTTCTGAGTGAATTAATTTTTATTTATGTCTAGTTGTTCTCTTATTACACTGTTCTTCCCAACCTAATATTGTATTACTTGATAAATTAATGGAAAACTGTTATTTTCTTGCAGCTTTCAGCCTTCTTTTTCACCGAATAACACAGCAAACATCACCAAATGAGTAAGAATTTACTGTATCATTTTTTATGCCAGCACAAGCACTTATCTATCTTACCTGATTTAACTTAGGATCTCATTTACCTCTTTCACAGGAACAACTTGTTTGTGATATAATCCTTTTGTTAATAGATGTATGTCTCAGTCTTTCTCCTCAGTAATTTCTAGCAGATGAATATCTGGCTCATAACAGAGATGCTTTTTATTAGTCTCTAAGATAAATTGTAGCCTGAACTATTGAATTTAGTCCATTACTCTGGTCCTTGACCAGAGTATTCTCTGGTCTGCTATTCATCCTCCCTGGTATTAATCATTAACTCCCCTACTTCTTGGACACTGAAATCTTTGATTCTTCTTTCAGCACCAACCATTACCATGTTTCTCTTTTGACAAGTCATGTCCTTATTGTCATCTTCTTCATTTTATCCTACATGATACTGAAAAAAATTGCTTACAGGAGAAGAAAAGAGCAAGTTTTTAAACCACTGTTTATTCACAGAAAACTATCAGAACAGTATGGCATAGGCAAACCTTAGCAAATCCATGTTGCCCTTGATAGGATTTTCCCATTTACCTTTAACTGCAATCCTACCCAAACCATGTTCAGTCTTGATCTTGTATTGGGTACAGAACTTTCTTCTACTTAACTATTTAAGACCAACTTGCTCTTCTCCAGTTATCCAGTACTTCTCTCAAATACTTAAAGAAAATTATTAAAAATACTTGCTACCAGATCAGCACCTTCAGAATTCTGGAAATTTTTTACACATTGCTGTATTAAGCTCCTTAATTTTTACTTAAAAATCAATATTAAACATTTTATTTCCATGCCAATTTCTATTCATTCATTCACATGAAACTATTAGACCTCTGATTCTGACTCCATATTTGGAAAAACTGTGAATCTTAAAAATGAAGAGGCAACATCTCATTTGGTTTTCAGCTACATCTTGAAGTGTCTCTACTTTTTAATCAACATTGACTTCCTTCTCTTATTTAGTTTCACCTGTTTTAACTGCAGTTAGAATTGGGTTTGATTCCTGACAGTTGTCATTAAGCTTTTTCATATCTTGGTTTCAGGATATTTTTTTATTTACAAAGCTGTCTGTATTTTGTTTTATTTTTGCATTTCTTATAGAATCTCTGCTTATTCTTCTTCTTAACTTCTGTGATTTGGTAAAGCCCAGGTTCAAAAGCTTAGAAATTAGTCTCCTAAACCTTGAATCTGAGCTCTATGTAGATTTTGTACATTTAGCAGATCGAATTCCCAAGCTTACAATACAGGGAAACTTATATGCTCATCAGTGCAACTGACTTTATTAACTAGATAACTTAATTTATCCTTTTTGAAATTGACAACCCTACTTATAACTATACCCAGAAGTATTTTTCCATTTCATTTAAATGAATCAGTTCAGGATTGGCTAATCTCTAATAATTTTCTGTGAATATCTTTAAAGATCACGAGCTTTCAAAGCTAAGGCTAAAATAATCTTACTGTTGTCTTTGTGTTTATTTGTTTGGGTGGTTTTTTTTTTTCTATAAAGGAAAGGACTGAAACACTTGGGTCCTAACATTATTAGCACCATTTGTCTTCCTTGCTGTACTTGGAAAGAGAAGTCATTCATACTGCAATTCCAAATAGTATTTAATGACTTTATTGAAGTTCATCATTAGGTATAAGGGCACAGAACTTGTGCTGCAGCTCTCTCCAGGAATGATGATGGCACAGGCAGGCTTTACTGTCTCCTCAGTGTACATGGTTATATTCATATTTCATTTCATATTCATATTTCATTATCTTGAAGTCAGTGTAAGAATGTGAATATGTTGATCTACTAATTCTCACTTTAGTGAGCAACAGATACCTAAAAATACATTTATTTCAGTCATGTCCCTTATTTAACAATGTCTTTCTTATCCTGCAATATTTGCTATCAATTTTTTTTCAATATTTCACATTTCTCCAGTAGATTCTATGAACATTTCTATTGTGTCCTACTTATCACACCAGTTTCTCATGTAGATAAATTCTTTTGCTAATGATTTTTGCCTCAGATAAGTACTTTTCCATTGTTATTAATAATGTTTGGTGGTTTTTTCTGCTTGATATTTGTCCTCTACTTTCTGATATTTCATTTATAAAAAGCCACAACATCAACCAGCTCCAGTGCCTAAATTAATGGAAGACTCATTGAGATGCAGTTTCTATCTTCATGTTTGAAAAACATGAAGATAGAATGTATGACAGGGAGGCTATAGAAAATTATAGTTTTTAATTTAAGGGAAGTCAAGCTCAGAGGAAAGCCTGAAGCTGTTCAAATATATGCCAAGCACCCTAACCTATACTGAACACTGTCCTTGCTCTTGGTCTACAAGTTGTGAAGGGAGCCTGAGGGAATGGTAGCTGCCCAGGGGAGAATGGTGTTCTCCATGACAGATGACCACCCTGAATAAAGGGACTTCTCCATTGACAGTCTCACTGGTCTGGAGTGCTTGGTGATCGTAGTGGATCAGAGAATCTGGACATACAAGACACCTGATCTAAATAGCTGCTTGCTACATACCTTACATCAGCATGCATGCTCTAAAATACAGTACTCAGAGCAGTGTTAGAGAAGAAAAATGACATCAGATGCTAGAAGAACAAGCTGCCACTGCAACCAGTCCAATGCTCAGAGTATGGGTAGACATATCAAATTCTTCTTCAGTCAGTGATAAAATACATGTAGCTACTATCATATGATACATTTGTTATCTCTGAATGAGAAAGTGTTGAAGAAAGTAGCAGATCAGCATGCCATGTGTGCTTTCATTTTCTGGAATGTTTTCAAGGGAAAACATCTGTTCAGATATTTTTCCTGGGATTATGGCTTTAGTTTAAAGAATGTGAGGAAGAAGGGATGTAATTCTCTCCCTCTCTGCATTCTTTTCTCTTATAAAATTGCAATTTTTCCAAGAAAGTGTAGCTTTTGTATTCTATACCATGCTGTTTTCTCTGAGTGGACTCTATTATTTGGACCTTTAGTAGCTTCTTTAAATGAGTGAAAAGCTAAATATTCTTCTGAATGCTTATGTAGGGATATTGTGGATAGGTGGAAATGGAAGATATGGCTGGGAGATTGGCCGAAGTCTTTTAGTACTAGCTGAAAGTATTATTTCAAAACGTTAATATTTTTATATACCTATTCATTAAGTTTCAGAGAAAAGATGACCCGTGGTTAAATTATTGAGCTGGAATTCAACAAATATGTATTCCATCCTTGGCATGGATACTCCAGTGTTATCTGCGATTCTATGCATGTTCTTTAATACTTGCAATGGTTCAGACATTTCCCATATGATATCCACATTCTTGTTTTTGGACGGTAAACTCCCTGGATTCCTTTCACTTCAGACATCTGCAGTATAGGTGTTTATATCCGAACAAGCTGTCTAGACTTCCGTCATAGACAACAGAAAAATGTAGAGAGTTAGGATGCCGCCCATTTGGACAGTTTTAGACATCCAGGGTAGACTAAGATAAATTGCATCCTAAAAGTACCTTTGTCTTTCAACTAATCTAGTCACAGGCAGAAATTCAGATTGTTTATATCAAAATGTGGGCAGATAAATCCCACCTTTGCAAAGAGTAGTGTCTGTTTATGTGTATTTGTAAAACGTCTTCACTGATGTGCCCCTTTGTCATGGCTGATACGACTCATTTTGACCTTCCAAAAAAGGCAGTGGGGAGAGGTGCTTCTAATATAAAATACAAAGTTTATACAGACAGAGGAAGTCTTACTCTGAAAGTTCATTTATTCTTCTCTCTGTGTCTAAGGTCAAGGTGACATCATTCCATACATGTGTTAGTAAGAATCCTCTCACAAATAAAACCACACCAAATAACTAAGCGAATTGAATCTGAGGTGAATCTGAGACAATCTTAAGACAAACTGTGTCCATTCCTTTCAAGTTTTTAGTCAAAAGCTAAAATGTCATCCAGACGCAAGATTCAACAGTTTCTGAAATCTCAAAAATTATGAGATATATTAAACATCTACTTGCACAATTTGGGCACAAATAGTCTGGAAACAAATGGCAAACTTGTGTAGATTTGTATCTAATATTCAGGCTAAGGAGCTCACGTTTCACTAGAGATTTTCATCTCAGGTTAATGACATCCATGTCACTACTCCAAGAAGTTTTATGCCTTTAACTGAAGGAACTGAAACAGAGCTAATGAACAAAAACAAAAGCATAACTTAAGTTCCAAGCCTTTAACTTTAGTCACAATGGTTCAGAATGCATCTCCATGGTAGCTTTATTAACTTGAAAGATATTGTAATGTAAAGACTCTATGAAGGTGCCAAAGAAGTTATCTCCCAAAATACATAAGGTTGGTTTAATAGTAACTAGGACAAGAGACAGTGAAATGAACCTGAAATAATAAGTCATAGAATTACAAAGAAAAACAGTTTTAAGGAGAAAGAAAAAAACAGAGGACCAAGAAAAAGTAGAATGGCTCTGCCCTTGTCTGCATTCTAAGAACATTTAAGATGTCATACAGGGCCTTGGGCAACTTGATCTAGTATGATGTGTCCCTGTCCATGACAGGGAGATTGGAACTAGATGATCTTATGGTCCTTTCCAACCCAAACCATTCAATGATTTTATAAGATTTTTTCATTACCATATGAGCTGAAGGAATCTGAACATAAATGCTTACTGTCCCTGAAAGAGGGGAGATGAAGAAACAGTAACTATTGCTACTAGGAAAGACTACTGCCCTTATGGCAGTAGATGCTGCTCTTACTTCTCCTTTTGGGACAGCAACAATTAAGTTTGGCTTTTCAGGTTCTGGCACAGGAAAAGCTGGAAATGGGACTGTGGCTGTCTTGTCACTATTGATAACTCACTTCCTTAAATAACTGCCTGCTGTACTTCTGCAAAGGGCCAGTCCTGGTGGAAGGGTTTAGTTTAGTTTCTGTACAGGAAATACTCCAAAAGTCCCTTGTTAGTATTCTGCCTTTGATGTCTATCTCAAAATTCCCACCTTTCCTGAAGACTGACATATGCTGCTGCACATTTAAAACTTAGCTTTCCATCAGCCTGTGAATATCTGCAGGATCAGATCTTTTCCTTGTAAATGTTAAAAGAGGAGTTTTCTCCTCAGTAATTTTACAGTTTTGCATATTTTGCATTGGAAGAAGTGCTAAAGATTTGCTGATGGCAACCAGGCTTGGGCTGAAAGATGCTGCATTACCCTCTGCAAAACTTTTGGAGTGGGTTGACATACAGAGATTCAATGCAGATCAAAGTTTCATGTCAGACAGAGAATTTGTGAATCAGGTGAAAATTGGTGTGAAGCCTAGACAGAACTGACATGAACTGACTGAAAAAATGGACCTTCTTGTTGCAACTCATCTACATTCAGTTCTATAGATGGACTCTATAGCCTATGATAAACTTCTCTTACTAGATCATGTAAAAATATCCCTGACAACAGATGAACTTTGAGTCAATGAAAACTAATTACATTTTACAATTCTACAGTATGTAAATTTCTTAGTATGAAAGAAGAATTTTGGCTCCATGTGCATTTTTTTTTTTTTTTTTTTTTGAGTTTATATTTTGAATAGCAACCTGAAAAAATATCATATTTAAGTAAAAGCTAATATTATGATTGTTTTTTTTTCTTGAGAAATTAACTTTTTGCCTAACCTGATGTTGGTTCAACACATGCCTGTAATTCTGAGTTATATGCTGATGTCCTACTCTTGGAAATGAAGCAGTAATATGTTACAGGTCTTAAAAGTCAAAGCGTCCATTTCTAGAGAGGTAATATTGTGTATATGACATGTTTACTCTCTATTAGTTTAATTAGGATAAGTGTCCAACATTTATGACAACAAAATGTCAGGACATAATGGGTCAGATCAGCAGTCCTGAGTATTCTGCTTCTAACAGTGGCAATATGAGATGCTGTTAAGGGGAGAACATGAGGCTGGTCATACTCTGTAGTCCATCTCCCATCAAAATTTTTTCATGAGAAATGGGTAAGATGCATTTTTGTCTCATCCCACTAGTATCAATTTACAAACCTCTTGTCCATGAATCTATCTAATCTACTTTTAACCTGCTAAAACTATCCTTTTCCATAACTGCCTATGGTCATAATTTCAGAAGTTTAATTAACTATTGCATAAAGAAATACTTTCTGGATAATGGTTTACGTTCCATCAGTATTTTACAGAAATCTATTGTATATCTCTTCTAACCTTTTTCTCTTGAAACAAAAGTGTTCCCATCTTCCTAATGTTTTCTTTAATGACAGCTATTCCATCATGTACTTTTGTCTGTACTCTTTCTTTTCACTGTGTCCTTCTTAAGATCACAAAACCACATACACTACTGAGGAGGTAGGTGCACAAAAGCTTTTACATATGCCAAAATGATGACATCTGGGTCGTGTACTTTCAGTGATATCTGATGTCTCACTAGATTTTTTTAACTGCAGCCAAACATGCTTGTGAGATCCTCATGTTGCTTCTTGTCACTGGCAAGATATTCAGTTCTCCAAAAATCTTAATTTCATCTTCAGACTTGGAGATGTCACTGTTCCCTTCCATTTTCAGGTAGCTGAGGAAGAAGTTGAAAAAAAAACCATGTTCTAAAACTGATCTCTGAAGGGCCACACTGTTCACTCTTTTCCATGCTGAAAAGTAATCATTAAATCTTACACATTATTTCCTATCCTTTAATTCACTTTCAGTTCTGAAAAGAACTCCATCCTCATAGCAAATGAGTTTCCTAATTAACTTTAAGTTTCTTTGACCTTTTTTTTTTTTTTTGTCAAAAACATTTTGATTTCAAATACATATTGTCCACTTCGCTCCCTTTATAGATTGACACTATTGTAGACATGTTCATTTTCTGGTTATGTGCTCTGAAAAGTTTACAGTCTAAAGAAAAGCATAACTGTATCTGTTTCCTGAATAAGCTGAAACTCAATGCTTCTCTAAAATATTCTACTTGTTCATTTGTGACTCAGTCAAGACCATTTAATTACAAGTTCTTCAAGGCAGAGCCAAGCTTTGTGCTGTCTATTCCTACAAGACCAAAGGAACAGCAATAGCACAAAAAATATCTAAATTTCATGTTAGGCTTTTTGTCAGCTGATCTCAAAGCATTCATAATTTCTCTTCCCAGGGAAGGAAACCCAAAGAGGGTAAGGCACTCGTGGAATAAGCAGGAGTTGAAACCAGGTCACCCAAATCTTAACTGCATTACACCAGACTCTCCTAAAACCAGGGATCCTAAATGTATAGGTGCATTAGCATTGTTACTGCATCTGTCTTTTCATTAGTAGTGAGCTGAATCAAATTCCTCCCCCTGAATTGCAAAAATATTCAAACTCTGTGGAAATTCAAGTTTCAGAAATTTTTCCAGTTTAAGCTCATCTGTAAATTAAAGACATTTTTTTTAACTTAACAAATTCCCAATCTTTACATTTCCCCATGCTCAAGGTTCCTGTTTTCTTGTTAAGCCTTCCCACTCTCAATGCTAAACCAGCTTTTGACTGCTTCACAGTTAATCAGCATTGTTTATTAAAAAGCTATTAATTAGCTTCTCAGTAGCCCAATCTACAGATTATTGTGATAATTGGAAGACTTTTAGAGCCTTTCCCCCCACCTTGTTGACAGGCCACTGGATGTAGAAACAGCACCACAAGGAATGCGGGCTCATCTTTGTTTCAACATAATTAAGGTGCTTTTATCTGTAGGTTTGCCTTGAACAAATTCCTGTTCAAATTGTATTAAGCCCCAGATAAACCTCTCTTTCAGATTATGGCTTCCAACTGAACTCCTGTGCACTGAAGAGAAGGCATCTAATTCTTGATTGTTTTAAGAAAACCTCTTTGAGTAATCCCTTGAGCTTGCCTACAGGGCTTGGATTTCCTAATGGATCCTTTGATGACAGGAGATAAGAGCCAAAGGTACCTTTATTCTCTTAGAAGCTGCTCCAAACAAACAACCTCGATGATTAAAGCTAATAGAAATACCTGCAAGATTGATAGCTTGCAAAGTATTGCTGAGTGAATGAATAACTTCCCCTTTAGTTCCAAAAGCTAATATTTGTTCACATTTGCTGCCTTTTAAGAAAGTGCAATGTTTTTTTGTATACAGAGTGTTGATCAGGAACAAACAGGCACCATTCAGCTATTATTTGAATTTTAAACAAAGCTTTCCTACTTCAGGTATTGAGGCAGCATTCTCCATTGGCTCATTTATAATAATTCAAACATGGCATGGGGAGGGTCGCTAAAGTAAAGTACACATAAGTGTGAACACGATACTCTTGTAAAAGTCTTTTATGATGTGAATGGGCAGCGCACCATGGTATTCTATACAGGGGTTTTGAACTGCACAAAGGACCTGTAAAACTTCTATATCTGTTTCCAAGCAATACACCTATCAGAGAGTTGAACAAATGGAAACCAAACTCTGCAGCAAATAAAAGTCTTAAATTTACAATGCTGGATTATAAAACGGTGTCTTTCAACAGCAGCTCTGACTTATTTCATGTTCTGATTAAATCATTGCTTGCAAATGCCAAGAAATTCAGCTGTAAACTTTTGGCAATAAGTAGACTCTCCTTGGAACTGCTGGTTTTGAAAATATCTGTAAGGAATCCACTGCAGAACCAATAAAAGGGGCTGAAGAGACCAAAACTTTCACTAACACCTCGTAACAGAGGCAGTGCTCTGAGTGCCACCAAGCCCTGCTCCCTGGTATGTGGGTTATGTACATACCAGACTTCATTTCCAAAATGTAGATTTTATGATTCCCAGTGTCACAGTGCATGCAGTCAGGGAGTATATCACATAACAAAGCAATCTAACAATAGAGCTGCAAATAGTTGAACATTTGTTTTTGAAGTGCTGCGGCTCAGAGGTGGGGTGTTCCAATATGGAAAATTCCTTAGCTTGCTTTCACAAAACAAAAACAAAACCTTAAAAGGATCTGCTTTGAGTGGTTTAATGAATTCCCCTTTCATAACCACATTGAGGATGGTTCCAAACTAATCTAATTTTTCTTAAAAGATAATGGAGTATGGAGTTAAGAATCACAAGAGAAGCCAGGAGGTTTCAGGGTGAGGAGGGTATGGGTATGTTTTGATAATTGAAAAGGAAATTGTGAGCAGCTGTTGACTCAGAGCTTTCTTCCCTTAGCCCAACTCATCACCTGGCCTTTGGAGTTCAACTGAAAGTGCCTACTGAAATGGAAACAGAAGTGTGAAGTGAGATTTAAAATTATGTTTAACCCTCTGGCTGAGTCTTGGATATTCAACAGCTTTAAGGTGTCTTAACCAGAATCAGACATGGGAAGAAATACTGATACGGAGAAAGCACAGCTTTAATTTAACAGTTCTTTGTCCCCCTTGTTCCCCTTGCCCTTCAGTCCCTCCTCTGCCACCCCTTTAGATACAATCTGTGGTCCCCATAGAGGATGAGAGATTGCAGACAAGCCAAGGATATTGTGGTCTGAGCAGTGCTGCTCTGTTTACATTTGAAACTTAGTGATCGAATCCTTTCCCTGTCCTCTGCACTGCAGAGGTAAAAGGCTTCCTGTCCACTCCCTTCTCTCCCAGCCGCCTGATCCCTAGCAAACCATAAAGTGCCCTGCAATTTGAAACTGCAGCTCGCTCACTGATGCCTACCCAGCAGGAGGGCAGCCATGGCCCTTTCTGCCCACTGTATCACTTCTTGGTAGAGAGGTGAATTGAAATTTTTCATTAACGTGGTCACCATTTAATAAAAGATGATGAAAACAAATTAAAGATCTTACTGAAAGGAGTCAAAATATTTTTTTCATTATTTTTGTTGATTGGCTTGGTGATGCCACTGCATGAGAATTCAAGGGTTTTTCTGAAACAGCCTTGATTTCATGCTGAGGGACACAATTGCACTTTTAAAGACTTTAATAAAGAAAATCAAGGCCATGTTTCATTTACAGCTTCCAGGAGTTCAGTCCCTCTCTTCTACCAGCATGTCTTCTACCAAAAAGGGGTTGTGGCTTGTGACAGGCTGTTACCTTGATAGCATCTGAGACCTGTGGGGTGATGATAGCCTGATAGCTTAGATGATCAACAAGATCTTTTTTCCTTTCACAACCCCTTAGAAGACTGTGCACAGAGCTTCCATTCATCTTCAAACCTTTTGGGAGTGCAGATTACTAGGCTAGGCTGGAGACAGGGAGACTGAGTGGAGAACAGGGGGATGACATCCATGCAGTTTTTGGGGAGTTCTAGGTAAGGCAAATCTCAGGCTGAATGCAGAAATGCTCTTCCTTGTGTTATGCTAAAACATGGCAAGTCGTTGCCTTTGGAGGATGCTCAGCATGACAAAATAAATCTTACTTCCCTGAATTTATGTCCTTCTGAAGGCTTATGCCAGAGCCTTTGAATAGGATCTGTGGTAGTCTTTCAATTAAGCACTGGGTGATACCAGGTTAATCTGACCCACGACTCCCTTCATTCCCAGCAGGGAAAAAGCAAAAGTCTCTCATGGTATACAGTATTCACTAACCAAACATTTCAAAAGAAATCCTAATACATGTAGCACCTAATGTTCAGCGACAGTAGAAGAAACATTAAAATATTATAAGTTGGCTGACAAGACTGAATTGTGATATACATTAACTTGTGCTGTTTGTTTCCAGTCTCTTGTTTTCTTTTCACTTATGTAGTGAAATAGAAGTCACACTGACTTACTGACAGTATTTTTTAATTCTCCTTAATAGGACAATCTCCCTACTGTCTGATCCCGAAAACCTACATGGTTTGTGAGTATAAAAAAGATTAGAGTAGTATTTTAGAGCTGTCATGAGTAATGTTAAATACCTGTAAATATGCTTTCTCACACCAAATGTTACAAATTGTGCTGCATAATTTTCTTTTAAACCTGCATCTCAAAAAACCTTAACACTGATTGAAGTAAAAAGTTATTTACAAAAGATCAAACTGAAAAACAAAAAAAAGAAAAATAAGTATTTTTGTTAGAATACTTCTTCATGTAAATAAATAGAGAAATAAACATACTATTCCATGTTTCATGGAAATTAACCAGTGCAAATCAGAAAGTAAGTATTCAGTTAACTTGATGAGGCATTTTCAGATTTCAGCACCCTCTTTCTGTTCCACATAGTTAAGAAACAAAATTGCTTGTGGTCCCTCAGAAACTTGACACAGAAATTATTCCACATGCTAACAACCACACTAAAGGAAGTGAGAAAGAATAAGCTGTTTTCTGGAATAATCAATCACTTCCTAGTTCAGTTACTCTTCTAAAACTGATGGCTCAAATCCTTGATCTGCCCTTTCCAAGCCCAAATGTGAGAGCTGATTTCCTGCCTCAGGGTACTGTGTCTGCAACCATTGGCTTGCTGGTTCTTCTAGGAGCAGAGAAACATTCTTCTTTGAAGCGTATTTCTGAAAAATAGTATGTTCTCAGCATCAACAAAAGTGGAGCAGCTCTGTAGATACAGCTGAGCTTGGGAAAGTGCTGGAAGGACCCTGTGGAGCTTGGGATTTCTAAATGTCAGAATAGATTTCTTCAGCCCTTTGAAGACCCTAGCACATATTTGTGATGATAGCAGCAGTGTCCATTACCCACTCCCTCTGGGCACACACACACACTGAACATGAACAGAAAAAACATCAAAGATTAATGTTCCCTGACAGCACAGGTATTTTTGCAGTGGTGCCTCTTCACACATTCTTAAAAAGTAGTATCCTTGCTTCTCTCTGACTAGTCATGTTCCTAGATAACTGTCACATGTGCTTTGCATTCACAGCTCATCTCTTTTCTAGTTCTGCATCCACATTGTGTGTACTGTCGCTGTCATACTGTGATCTGTAGGGTGAAGTGGACAGCCAGAGTTCACTTGTTTCCTTGTTCAAGCCCAGAAGTGTGTGCTGCACCCCAGATAATCCTATACTTCTTGCAAAAACTCATTAAGGAGGCATTGCAGGGAAGGAAAGGACTTTGATGCTCAGCTGGTTTCCCACATCTGTAAGTTACTAGAGAGAAGGAGGTAGGGAAGAAATTATATCAATAAATCTGTGCTATCCCATACTGAGAATTTTTCGTGAAACTCAATCTATCACAAAGAGAAGTTGTGAGAGATGAATAATAGAAGAATAAGCAGGTATCTGAGTTTACTGCCGTTACTGCAGCTGATGAGTGTGGGTACAGTAGCTCCTCAGCTTTTGACACCATTGATGTCAGCTCTTGGGAGTTGAGGTAGGTCACTGCTGAGGGTGCTTGAAAAATCCCACCCTATGAGTCAAACAAACTATATGAGTCTAATGACCTGCATTTGAACCCCCTTGCCTTTTAAAAATAAACCCCTGTACAATTCCCAAAAGCAGCATATGGTTAGTTCACATCATGGACTAATAATAGCTTACATCATCTTATTTTTAAAATCAGTCCTTTTTTGAATTATTGGAAAGCCAAAAATAGTGTTGGAAAATTCCAGAAACTACCAATCCTATAACTTAAAAGTAGACAATCCTTTTTTTGAACCTATTAAAA
>NDXB01006185.1:408142-433158 GCA_002631895.1 Agapornis roseicollis | reverse complement strand
AAATATTTTGTTTTTCTGGTTTTGTGTGGATTTCTTCAAAAAAAAAAAAAAAAAAAGTAGAAAAAGCAGAAGAAAGGTACACCTTCATTTTACAAATACCTGACCCAAAATGGAACAAAAGAATGGCCTCATGCTTAAGGCATTGAACTATTATTCAGCAGTGACCTGGAGCAAGTAATTTAATCTGTCTATACCCTGTTTCTATAGTAAAGGCCTCTTTTTCTTTCCCAGCAATTTAAGCAGTAAGCTCTTCATGAAAGTTTGTTTTCCTTTTTGCTTTTGCATTTATATTACATCAGAGAGCTGCTTTCCCCAAGAGCTTCCAAGTACCACTTCATCTTAAAAATATATAAACAGAATATAAACATAAACATAAAGAAAACTTTACAGTTTTTATGACCAATTCTGGGGACAACAGTTTAGGTTTTGAATAAACAGGTTTTCCTCTGAATATGTATTTGGAGATGTTGCATTAGGTACATAGATTGAATATTACAGAATACAGTTTAGTTTGCACACATCTCAGTTTCCTCCAATCTTAAATGAACAATGCATAATCTGGAAGGATGATCTAATGTCATTTTCATTTGGTGACAGTTTATCATGGGCTATATTCCCTGAAAGCATCATTATTTGAGATGTTATTATTATTCCTTTAGAAATCAAATCATCTCCAAGAAGGAGTTATACATATAAAATGGAATCAAAGCCCCCTTATCTTCAGCAGTACTTACATTATAAATTATCTCAAGGACCCAAAGGAATTTGGCAGCAAAAAACAAAGGAAGTGCATGAACCTCCCTTAGGACAACTCTGATAGCTCATACTTGCATATCAAATAGGCACTACCCTTACCATTTAACAATCAAACCCCAGATCCTCAGCTGGTGTGAGTTATCCTCTCTCTGCTAGTGAAGCTCTGTCAAGCTACACCAGCTGAGGATCTGGCTTACTTGTAATTTATAGCAAACTGCCATGCCTCAGACTATGCAGCACAGTGTCTTTATCCTGGGATTCTTGGAACAGTCACAATAGCTTTCCTTGACATGCAGTAATTAGTAATTTTTGCTAGGAAACATATTTTGTTCTTTAACTTATGTCAATAACATGTGAAAGGGCATTTCAGAAGTTCAACTGTTTACCATAAAGATTAAATATAAGGTAAATGAACAGGAAGGTCATAAACCACTTTCTTAAGGAAAGGTTATTTCTGACTGTACTGAAACAAATCCCACTGTGTATCAAGTCTGCTGAGAGTGTGTCATCTAAGAGAAACCGCATTGACTATTTTATTAATAAAACCAAAACTCAAAGAAAAATTTTATGTCACATGCAAATAACATTAAAATTGGCAACACTCCTATTTTTAAATTGTTTCATGGTGAGTCAACTGGAAATTATGTACAAAGTATGGTATTTCTGACAGGAAAGGAAGTATGAACTGGGCAGACTGGCATACGTCTTTTTATATCTGCTGTTATCAATCAGAACAGAACATGCTGCAGAATACTCAGGACTTGTAAGTCTCATTTGCTATGCAGGAATGGGGTAAAATAAGGAAATGCTTCTGAAAGTTGGTATCAAGACGAATTGAACTTTAATCTGAGCAGCTATATTCATTCATTTTTACTACAAAGATTTAAGCATTCAGCATAATGGTTTGGGGGGTATTATGATGCCTATGACCTAAGTGCCCAAGCCCTGAACTCCCAGGGTTACCATGGTCACACTGGGTCTGTACAGGTAAGCTAAAGAAAGCAAAGCTCCACATAGAGACTCACAACAGACTTTGTGTTGAATGCTAGAACAAATCGACCAGCCAACAGAAATAGTCAAAGGGAAGGGTATGTCTGAATTCTGCCAAGCAAGGGTATTCACCTCAGATATGTCTGAACTTATGATGTTGAACATGAAAGGACTCCTAGAATGTCTTTGTATCAGGATGTGGACTTCTCTTCAGTAGTCTAATGGTTCACGTCTTTGCTACAGAAGTGGGTCATTTGACATCCATGTCAACTTGAGTTGGTTTGAAGTTGTCAGGTGAGTACTGCCACCAGCTGGCTATGCAGTTCTCTGGACAAAAGTGTTCTCAGCCTCAGCCTCCAGTCGAAGATACGGCCACTCTGTATACCCTAAAAATAAAGATTTTTTTAATTCAGTAAGCAGGAAAATATGATGTTCATCTACCCTGAAATTAATCTATTTCTTCACCTCTGATTATACTACTCGTTATAGAACCAAAGGAAAATAGACTACTAGGAACAAATGTGGAAGAATGAAAACTGACATTGTGAAAAGAAAACCAAAATTCAGAGTTGTGAAATGCCAAACTTGGGAAACCCAGGCAACTGGAACTCCATTTCAGAGTTCTGCAGGAAGTCTGGTATGGAATTGCAAGTCCATTAAGAAGATTTCACAAAATGCCATTGTACAAAGCAGCAGAAGGCAGTGATGTGTGGAGCGTAGAATATACAGTTCTAGTTCCTCAGGTTCAAAGCAGATGAATTCAAAAGAAAAAAGACACAAAGAAGAGCTACCAAGATGTAAAATTAGAAGACCTTGCTCTGACTGATCTGGGAAGATGGTATAAGATTGTAGTTTTTCTAAACGTGTCAGTAAAGTGAGTACCAGAAGGAAAAAGGGATTTTAAGCTGACAGTGCTGGCACAGGAACAGATGGATATAAACTGGCTAGAAAAATATTATGCTGAAAACTTCAGTACTGCATCAAAAGAGTGAGGCTCTGGAACAGCAATCCAGTTGCAGTTGTAGAGGCAACTCCCTCAAATCAAAATAACAACAACAAAATAAGTTTTCAAGAGGGCTTTGATCACTTCATAACACCATGGTTGCCTCAAGTAACAGGGCATGGGTTTCCATGATCCAAGAAGTCCCTTTCAGCCTTGTGTTACTGTGAATTTAGAAGTTGTTACTCAAATAACATAAATAGCTTCAGGTAATTTGAGTAGTTAAGCAAATAGGCAGGTACAGCTCCCTGTATCTAAGATCGTTCATTAACAGCACAATAGTTATCCCTTATCTGTATTTAAAAGGAAATGGTTTTCCATTTCCCACTTTAATCTTTCCTCAGTGTCTATATTAATTACTAATGTCTGTGTTTTAATTATTTTTTCACTGCTTAAATCTGTTGGATGTCAGCTTGGTTTGCCCAAGAGACCCTGAGAGATGGATGCATTAGTTGTTACTATTTTAGCTAGATGCACACAGCTGAATTTGTAAGAAAAGAAATTATAATTAAAAAAGTCAGTAGCCAGCAAGTTACATCTGAATCTCTGTCTACCATACAGAAATGGCATATCTCCTTTTGTCAGCAAGTTGTATTACTTTCAAGCCTGCTAACATCAGTAGACACAAGCTACTTTTGAGCTTAGAGAAAGCTCTACTTTTCTTCTGTACCCCCTTAGTGCCTAAAGGGTTCAGGAACAGCTTTGTGACAGAAGAGCAGCAGTAAAGAATGACTCAAATCCAGCAGTGGATATACTGAGTGGCTGCTACTTGTCCTTACCAACACCTTTTGTCTGAAAGTCATTGGTACTATCAGAAATAATGTGGGAAGCACATAGAAAGTGTGTAATTAGATTACAGTGCTTCCTTGTAGCTGGTTTCTTGTAACCCCTGACCGTGTTTTATTTTCAGCATCAAGCTCATTGGAATCACATTACTGTGTAACATAGATGCAGCTCACTTTAGTCATAAGCAGCTGGATCTTAAAACCTCAAATGGGCCCATATGCTCATAGTCCTTGACAATTAAATCTTTTCTTTGTTTTTTTTTTTTTTTCTTTTTTTGTACTAGAAACTTTTTCTCAGACTGTTCCCTAAGATTTTTCTTGAGCTTCAGAAAGCTGAACGTAATAGGAACATACAAGAAGTNAAATTAATTTTTTTTTTTTTTTTTTTTTTTTTTTCTTTTTTGTACTAGAAACTTTTTCTCAGACTGTTCCCTAAGATTTTTCTTGAGCTTCAGAAAGCTGAACGTAATAGGAACATACAAGAAGTCTACTACGCAGTTAATTTTACTTCAAACTGGAATGAACTCCCCTGTATCTGAACTAAAATATGATAATGGATAGTCATCTTCTCTCACTTGTGTATTACAATTCAGTTACAGCAAGAAATTAGTCATAATGGAAAGGAATGGAAGTTGTCAGGACTGTGAAGAGAAAGAAAATGACTGATTCATGAGTTTTGTGAGCCTATGTTGTGGTTTAAAACCAGTACAGCCTCTGAGGCTTTTCTTCTTATTTCTTACATTTAGCACCCTTTTGTAATTTTACACACTCATAAGCTAACTCTAAGTGTATGAAGAAAATATTTTAACTTCTTTGTATTTTAAAAATTATTTTTATTTGTCTGTTTTCTTCTCAGAACCAATAATTCTTCGTATCATTTGCAATGCTATTTTCCAGCAGGAAAAAAAAAAAAGGAACCACAGAAGTCCCATTAGATTATTTTTGTCTTATTAGAGAAATTGATACAAACAATTCAATGAGAAAAAATAGCTAATGTTTCATACAGTATTTTGAATAGCTGATCTTTAAGTGATTTTTGAACTCAAGCTCTCTCTTTTAAAGTTAAAAATCAACGTATGTTTATTGGAAGGCCTGAGACAGAGTAGAACACCATATTCAGAGGCTCTGATTATCCTCAAGCCAGTTCCCACAACTACTTCACAATTTTCACTCATGTTAAACAACTTGGAAGGGCTGTCTTCATTTTATTTATGGCATTTTTATTGTATTGTCTGCATTTAGTAGGAGTTTGTTAGTGATTAGAAAAACAATGGTAGCTATTCTGCATTTCATTGTAATAACAGATTGCTACTTACAACTTTCTGGCAGAAATTATCGAAATTTCTCAGGTCACAGGAGGTAACTCTGTCCTTTAATCCTTTATATAAAGGGTCAAATTCCATTCTTGAAACTCAGGATTTTTGTCTCTGCTATTCCTATTGGAAGGTGTTGGATCACTCTGCTTTGATGGTTTTAAAGTATTTATTGCCCTTGGCCAGTTTATATTTTTTTCTTCTGACAACACTGCCCTTTAATTTAAATAGTTTTGTTTCCCCCCTTGCCCCATTGTTTCATTTATCATTTAGTAGAATCAACAGTTATATTACCTTTTCTTTCCTTAATTTCATTTAACAGAATAAACCAATTTTTTCCAAAAGCTATCTGTCCTTCAAAGAATCATTCCCTTAAGTTTTTTTATAAGACCTTCTCATCTATCAGTGAGAGGTAGCATCTGACCATTAACTACAGAACAAAGCCAAAATCTTCCCTCAGAGAAAGATTTCCAGCCATACGCTTGCAATACTTTCCGAGCATCAGGTTAATAGCCATGTAAAGAAGGTGAAAAAAAGTGTTTTCTATTGATATACTATTAAAACCAGAATACAGATTTCAGAATTGCCTGACTGTGAATAATGGATTTATGAACACTAAGAACTACCTTTTAATAACTTAATGACTGTGAAGCAAGCCATATATAACGTTTCTGCTGTTGAAACCCTTTGTATGATGTTACCTCTGAATTCCTAGAACTGACCATGTTTTTTTGGCTCTGGTTCCCTTCAGGGGCAATGTGCCTGTAGTTTAAATTAAGACTTTTATTTTTGGTTACTGCTTCACCACTTCTAAAAAACTACTTCAACTACCTAAGGTATGACTTAACAAAGTAAGTCTTAAGGCTGAGAAGAAAATTATTAGAAGATGACTGTATTTTATTCTTATGCCTTGTCCACCTAACTTCCCAGCAGTTCTCCATGTTCTACATTCTGAATTCATTCTACCACTAAACCAATCATTTTATGTTAAAAAATCCATAACTTATAAATAAAGTACTTTCTAAGCTCATTCTGGAGTCAATGCTCTCTAGCATCTTCATCAAAAATCTAGATAGTGGACTGTATACAAGATTGCATATGTCATCAAAATGAGTGGGAACAGCTGATATGATAGAGGGCAGGGTCATCTTAGGTTCTAATGGCTCTTGGTTAATCACTGGTACAGGTTACCAAAGGAGACTGTGGAATCACCTTCTTTAGGGTTTTTTTACATGACTGATTAGATCCCTGAGCAACTTTGAGAAGATTAGAGTATGTAACCTTATGAGTGCCCTTCCACATGAAACTATGCTATGATCATATTCTTAACTGGGTGGGGTAAGATCAGAGGTCTAAACAGGTTCCAATTTATTTTTACTTTTGGGTTTGTGAATTTCTGAAAGATTTGGTTTTGTTTCTCATAGATCTGCCAAATGTACATCAACTTGATTTTGACTGGAAACTACTGGGATCTAACAAACAGAAGTTGAAAAACCTGAAATAGATAACTAGAAAAAGCATAGTTTTTTGCTGAACGAGATGGTTGAATTGAAATTTAGGAAATCTTTTCAAGCCCTGTGAGTTCAGAATGAAGCTTTCTTTCACAGATTCATAGAATCATAGAATATCTCAAGTTTTAAGGGACACATAAGGATCATCAATCCACCTTTCTGCTCCTCACAGGACTATCTAAAACTAAATCAAATGACTAAGAGCATTGTCCAGAAGATCCTTGAATGTGACAGCCTTCCCTACTCTGACCACTTCCCTGGGGAGCCTCTTCCAGTGACCAAGCAACTTCTCAGTGATGAACCTTGTTTTAATGTCCAATCTGATCTTCCTCTGATGCAGTTTGATTCCATTTCCTTGTGTCCTGTTGCTGGTCACAAGAGAGAGGAGATCAATGCTTGAAAGTCTTACTGAATGTGAGGACTCCTAGCCCTCTCCCTTACCACACCTTTGCAGGCAAAGGCTAGTTTTCATGCTACTTCAACCCATCTCTGAAATTCAAAGGTGTTGATAAAACAAATGAATTGCATAGCCTAATTTTTTATGATCCAGGAAGTTTTGTGCAAATATAAGTACCTGATAAGTGCTTAGGCTTTGAGGTGATTCTATGAATTGAACTGCATCTTTGTATAATTCATGGTTTGTTATCACTACTCTGTTCACACCCCGCTGTGTGGAAGTTTACAAGTTTGCACCCTGTGGTGCAAAATGCAAACGAGCTTCGTTTTTGCGAACAAACTCAATGTGAAGCAGTATGTTATGACTTTCCTAGAAAGTAAGATATTCTGAAGGCAGTTTTGATACTGAAAATGCAGGCAGGCAATCATAAATTACAAAACTTTC
The DNA here is from genome assembly GCA_002631895.1 of Agapornis roseicollis. Classification (NCBI taxonomy): domain Eukaryota; kingdom Metazoa; phylum Chordata; class Aves; order Psittaciformes; family Psittacidae; genus Agapornis; species Agapornis roseicollis. The sequence continues at coordinate 425,962 of NDXB01006185.1, read as the reverse complement.
AAAAACCTCCCATTTTATTTGAAATTCCTTTTATTTTTAGTGTTTAAAGCCTGCATATGTCAGTACATAAAAGCTGTGAAACCTCTGAGAATTTAAGCAGTGTAATATATTTAACAACAGTGTTTCAGTGTATGGAAAAACATGTACTTTTTACTACAGTACAAAGGAAGAGCATGAATGAAATAAAAATAGTTCAGAAATATAAAACTATAAGAATAAAAGCAAAAACTATTGCTTTTGAGGTAAAAAAGAATTCATATTTAAGTAACCTTCACTTTTAAAAGTCCTGATGTCTAAGCTATAGGATTCTTTTTTTCCCATGTCTTCTAGAATTTATTTGTGATCAGAACTTTGTAATTCATTAGTACTATCATATCACTATCCTAACTAATGAGAAATTTTGATTTTCCTATAGCAATGATTGTAAATAAATAGCCGGAATATTGTGAACTAAATTGGATTATTTAGACTAAAAAAAAATTAATTAAGACTTCTTATTTAAAGAAACTGGGAAACAGTAATATTCATGCTTTTTACAGTTCATGCTGACACTATACTAATTTAATGCATTTTAGCGTAACTTCTTGGGACAACAATCCAGGCTTTTAGCACTTACTGGAAAATAAGTCATCTCATGTATTGTTGCCTTGAAACCTGAAGCACTTTTTTCAAAATACAAACACAGGAAGAACAAAACCATGAGATATCACCAACTCATACGGCACACAGAAATAAGCCTAGAAAACACCACTGAAATTCTGTGTTAGAAAACCAACCAAATTTTAACCTGTAGCTTCTCTAAGGCCAACTTACATGAACTGCTGTACTGAAATATCAGATATGGTCAAGCGTATTAAAAATATATTTACCTTGAGACATAAGCCAGTGGTTTAAGATATTTAACTTGTGTAACACATTCAAAATTCAAAGAAGCATTGCTAAGCCCAAAGACATCAGTTAGTGCAATAGCAGATATATTATTTCTTTTTAAAATCTTCATTGCAGGATTAGTCATTCCAGAAATCCCTCTGTTTCCTCTCCCACATGACCATTCTTCCCAGCATAGAGATGGAAAAGGAAAAGCCATTGCTGTCCAGGTAGTAAGTACATGAGGAAGCTCTGAGCCAACTCCAGAACTGAAATAAGCTACAGCAAATACCTGCAGATGAATTCCTCCTGCTTATTCACCCCATTCTCTTGAAGCCCTTTTGGTAAGCTGAAATAGTAAGGAATGATTTGAAGATGCTGCTAGGAAAATGTCTGGATTGAATTTATAAAATTCTTGAATGAATTTTGCATATATTTACACAGAGCTAATTCAGAATTGTGATGTCTACTCTATGCTTTGTTGCATGTTAGGATGTTTTAACTTAGAAAAACAGATCTAGTTCAGTTTCTGCTAGTATATACTTTCTTAGAGATATCTTTGTGCAGTTAGTATCTGGATCAAATCTGTGGTTTCCTTGGAGAATTCCTGTGTGACCTTGAGATAGTATTTTGTTTTATCAAATAACACAATGCTCTGTCTGAGCACATGCTAGTAAAACTTCCCTACCTCATAGGGCAGGCTGTGGGAATCAACAGCATTGAATACCTGAGGTGCTCAATAGTCTGGTAATTATAACCATATAAGTAGTTACATAGTCAATCCACCTACGGTTAGACTGTTGTGAAAGTGTATGCTCTATGTATCTGTGTCTGATGTGACATTTTCCTAGTACCACATTATCTGGAGACATTACAAGCAGAATTGTGGAAGGATCAAAACCAACTCAAGTGGTTTACCCAGTCCCTTGTTGCAAGATAACCTGGCATGCAGCTGACACAAAACATCTCAAAGCCCTTGATTTGCTTTAGTGCCTTTTAAAGTACTTCTTCTGAAGAATGAATATGTGTGTGCGCACAGGAGTTACTACCAGCTAAAAACTCTGTCTGCTGATATCGCACATTAGAACACTGCATGCGTCTATTCTAAAATCAGATGCGACACTGAAAAAATATTTGACAGAAGTATGGCTGTCTTTTGATCTTTATGAATTCCTAACATACTTCTACTGCTCATGACCTTCTTGCTGCTTTCAGAGGTGTATAGAAATGAGAACCATCCCTTGTGTGCTGTCAATTTTTATCTTGCCAGTGAATAGTGATAATTTTTTTCTTTTTGTACATTTACAAGGGGTTACTCATAAGCCTGGGATTTGTAACTACTTCAACTAGAAGAAAATATAATAATATAATAGTGATTATTAATGTAACGTGTAATGGCTGGTTCTGTAAAAGAATTAAGAAGCTTGCTGTCCTGTACATTAATCTTGATTTGGAGATTAGATCACTTTCCACAGAATTTAAAGCAGTTTTATTCCCAATTGCAAGTAAAATTCTTAAAGCACATTCTACTTTTAAGAATAGGACCTTTTGGCTCTGATAGACAGTTCCTCAGTGGCTGATCTAACCTAGTTCATACAGTAGGTATGGGAAAACTGGAGCTGTTCCAGTATTCTGATGACGGTATTGAGCTTAATAAGCAGATGGGATCGATATTCGTAGATGCTCTTCATTGCTTCTCTGTCAAAGCATTTCATTTGCTCACTTACTCTTTAGCTTGCTCCTCCTGAACAGAGCCTCAACCCCAAATAAAAATCATCTGAGAATTTCTGACTGAGGCAGGGGCTCATGTTTGAAAAACCAACCAATATGCTTGATGGACTCATATTCTGTCTGTTTATGCCCCTTTATGTGAAGAACTGCAGTGCTGTGACATCTCTTCCATACAGATTGTAAGTCCATCAATATTTGATTAAAATAATCTGCTGACTTTCTTAGTAAAGATATTTTGTGAGCTCTTTCAGATAATTGACAAAGGTGCTACGTAGTGTAAGCAAATCTGACCCCCACATGACCCATTAAAATATAGTCGCTTTATTACACCTCCCTGTGTCTTAACTAACCATATTCTAACCCACATATTTGATGACAAGTTGCTGATTTTCTTAATCACTATAACTTCTTAACTGAAAGTTCATTATAACAGCAGCCTTCCTGCTAATTTTCAAACTTGGGTTTGATTTTTAAATGTTCAGGTAGAATTTAGGCTTTTTTTGCTTCTTTCTATTTCTACATTAAACAAATAATCATCATCTGCTCTTTTGCCCCAGGGCTGATGTCAGCCTAATGGACTCCTTGTTACTCATGCAAGTTAGCTGAAAAGTTAGCAAAATGTGTATTTGCTTTTAGTCTCCAAAACTTCTTCAGTTATCATAAAGTTAATGAAAACTGCCACCAAGGATCCTAAGGTTTCCTTTCCCAGTGCTTCAGCTTGCTGTAGACAAATTATCAGTACTTGCTGACACAAAAAATTCTGACGAGAGTAGTGATTGTTTATCATCTTCTGAAGTTTCCAATTGGAAAATGCGTGAAAAGAAAATATAGCTGCCTTTACACTTCCTTGTCTTTTTAATCCTTTTGCCCACAGACACAAAAGAGAAATTGTCTTCACTAAAATAAATATGCAAACTTTTGTAAATCTGATTTACTTAAGATTGATGGTCAAGAATTCTACCCCTGCGTCTCTTAACAGTTCTATAATTCTAGAATATTAATATCCAAAGAATTACTGTTATTAGTAATATCTTCTTTTATACATTTTGTCCAGTTTGCTCATATGTGCATACACGTGAAAGAACTTTCACATATATGTGTGCGGAGCTGCTTTCACTCCCTGTCAAAGTCAGTTTGGGGTTTCAATCACTGTGGCCTTTCACAGATGTGAGAGTGCAGATTTCTGAATAACTACTAAAGTGTTCTCAAACTATTTATGATTATTATTCATATTCTGCCTGCTTCCTGCCTGATCCAGCTCATATTTGTTTTCAGCTTTTTGAAACTGGGCCTTTGAAAGTATTGGTTTGGACTTTCTTCCTCTTAATCGTTACAAATATAATTAAAACAAACTCACCTCTTTCCCAGACTAACAACATTCTCTACGAAAAATAACTATTATCAAGTAAATTTTTTCATATCCTTGAAATTTTTGCATCAGATTTCTTGTCCCTGATTGGTTTATGTGAGTGTGTTTGAGAATTAACATCTTATAATGCAGCTTGGGTAAAAGTCAGTGTGAAGTAGAAACATGTAAGGAGCAACAGGAGCCAAGTTATTTCTGAAGTGAAAACCCAAGACCAGTGTTTTTTCTATAAGACTTGACTTTGACTCAGTTAGGTTTAGTGTTGTTGGCTCAGAGCTGTGCTGACTACCTGCATGGGGTAGCAACAACTTTGGGTCATTTTCCTGCTTGCCACACTCATGGGCCACCAACATGCAGTTCTGCTACCTACCTATTTTAAAGTTTAAAGTTGTGTTTTAAAAGTTATGAGTCCATCTTCACATTTCCTTTAATAGTGTACTAGAAATATAGTCCTCAGCACCAAATAAAGACATTATACTTAGATTTTTGAAAAGAATCATCAAGTTAGACTTTAAAGTGGTTTTGGTTTTGGTTTTAAACCAAATCCATGAAAGCTGGAAACCTGGATGAGGAAGACAAACTTCTGTTATATCATAATTATAAATTTATTTTGGTTCCTTCTGCTTTAGGCCAAATACAACAGAGCTCTCACAATTTTATCTTCTAGTGATAACTGACAATGGTGTGTTAGAGCCATTCTACAGGAATCTGACATATATGGAGAGTAATGGAATGGAAAAAATACAGTTAGTTTTGCCTCTGAAATATCTGCATTTTAGTGCAGATATTATTTATAGAACTTTGAAAGGCAGAAATTAGTGGTATTGTAGACCTAAATAATCCAGAGACACCAGTGCTTGTCAGAAAACTTTTATAGAAAACCCATGCTTCCTTCTTAGACCTGTCCCTTCAGTAGATCAGGTACAGATCTGAGAGGTCATACTAACAGTACATTATGATCTTCTCTTTGCCCAGAGGACCTTGGGCCTCAGAGGCATGAAGTCTGTAGCATCTTCTGGTACAGATGTCATCAGCTCACCTTCTTGTCCACCTGGTCGTGGTCTCAATTGCTTATTACTGACAGACCTCTAACATCTTCCACTGAAATCTATCCTTCACAGTGCAAACATGACAAAATGAAGCTCACAATTGTAAAGGAAGCTGCAGTGGGGGAAGCAGGTTGTTTGAACCAACATGGATGGCTTTTGCCATGTTTCTGTGTCTCTTGGGTGTCTTTGTGGTGTCAGGTGCAATGCAGAGGTGGAACAGTGGCTTAGAGCATCATAAACCTCCATGTGTCACACAGTATATGCCTAAAGTGGGTCTACCCTGCTCAGCAGTGCTTGCAGGCAAAAAAGAATTAGGTATATGGTTAAACCTGTATCCTCATGCTTCATGCTTCTGCCTATCTGACTTGCGTGTCCTTGAATCCATCACCTGGGTTACCAGTGTGGGAAAAGCAGGTAAGGTGAGGAGCTTGGCTCTGTCAGACATCACAGCTCTCACAGAGTGCCACAAAAGATGAAAGCAGCAAAGGTGAACTTGGAAATTATAATCTTGATCTCTGACACATAAAAAAAAAAAACGCCCAGAAAAAAAAAATGAACCAAATTATGATATCTTTTAAAATAAAAGGTTTTGCTTCAACTTTCTTGAGACAGAAAGTGTTATATTTTGCAGAAAAGTGTAATCTTTCTAGAGAAAAATCCTCATTCAGCTGTAATGAAGATCTCTCCTAGTTCCTTCCATCTCTTTTACAGCTTTCTGCACTTTGAGACTTAACATTTTCAGAGGAAAAAAAATAAACCCACACAAAACCTGTGTCTTACTGAGTCACTTACTGGCAAAGGGCCTTGTTTAAAGATCTTCCTGAAGTGGCTGGCTTGGTGTTCCCTGTCTCTGAGGATTTCTAATGGATTGTTCTGCCTGAATTTAGGCCAAGTAGTTTCCTCAAAAGAATTGAAGCTTTTAAGATAGTTACTAATATTTTTTTTTTTTACTTCTAATTTATCATCTGTTTTCATCCATGGGTTCCTAGTTCTCTTCCCTTCCCCCATCCAAAAAATGGATTTCTTCTTGTGCAGTACTATGACATCTTTGATCTGAAAACAATTGAAAACTTCCCAGTTCTGTTTCTACACTCATAGATCTGGTATTCAGCCATGAAAAAGATGATTGTTGCCTCAGTAACCCAGTATCAATTTAATAAACCAACATTTTCAACAAGTTTATTATTACCTGGAGAATGGTCAAGCAGTGGAGTAGGCTGCCCAGACAGGCTGTGCAGGCTCCATCCTTGGAGGTTTTCAAGCCCTGCATATCCTCCTCCTACCCTATAGCTGCCCTCTCTGTGAGCAGAAGGTTGGACCAGACACCTCTGGAGGTGCATTCCAGCCTTCATGATACCACAAACCTTTCCTGACCGTCTTTTCAGCAATTGGTTTGTTTTCTTTTAAGTGCAATGTTAGAATTCATTTTTAGTCAAATGTCTCTGTCCAAATCCTTAAATTCTCCCACTGCATCCAAAATATACAGCTATGTAAACATACAACACTTCAATGTCAAATTGCTCTTTGGAGACTTCTTCATGTAAAATTAATGTCATAAACATGCAGTGTTTCTCTTGGCTAAGTAGTTCTAAGTTAATTTAGTCTCCAGCTTTTCCACTCACCTGGAATCTTTTCTACCTATGTGGTCCTACTGATAAACAGCAGTAGCACATAACACTATGACATAAATTGCTGTTGAGTTGGAATTATGTTTTCTCATAATGAAAATGGTCCTCCACTTTTACACATTCACTTTTACCTTTGAATCTAATACTTTCTAACACTGTCTTGATGAGTCTAAATGTGTTGCTGCAGACTGTGTTCAAAGTGAGTGTCAGATTTTCTTGTGCAACTGCTTCTCATTTCAAAAGCCTGAAGTAGCCCATCTCATTAAGGTATTTACAAAAATAAACACATTTTCCAACTCTACAGGAATATTTGCCTTGATGTGCCACAAATTAGCATTTTTTTGTGAAACCAAAAAGATTTTATTTCCACTTGAGATACTCTGAAACAGTTAGCTAATATCACCCTCTTGAGAGGAAGGATAAGTGAATCATAAAGGGCCAAGTATGAAAACCCTTGCTAAAGACTTGATTGCACAGTTGAGCTGCATAACATGATACATGAACCTGCCTGAGGGGAGGATTTGTAGGAATTCCACTTCCAGTATTACATATGGCAACACTACTCCTGTGAAAACCCTTACTCTTGGCAATTTTCAGAGTTGCTAGGAATTCTGTTCTAGGAAAGAAGTATACAACCCCAATACTGTGAGGAAATCACAAAGATAGTGAAAGTTTGTAATATATGCTGCAATATTTGTTAAATGTATTTCTGAAGTTTGTATAAACCAATTTGTGTACTATATAGAACATCTAACACAACTATATTAATTATGCTAATATACAACTACTTACATAAAACCGTAACAAAATGCTGGACCTGTGAAGCTGGTATGATTTTTGGCATTCATTTCAGAAAACCAAAATTTCATTCAGTGTGAATTTCCAAAAGGAATGCAATAACCTTTTACAAGTGATAATATACTAGTTCTTAGCAAATTAATCAGTACTTCAAAATATACAGTAGAAGGGGAAAATGGTCCTTTGTATGGTTCTGTGTCTATTTTGTGTGTCACCAGCAAATGTTCTAAACTGTAAATTATTTAAAAGTGTGGCACTCTTTGACATCTCTTTAGGTTCAGATCACTGAATTTGTAATATATTTGGCTCAGCAGACAGACACATGTCTATGTGATGAATGCAAAACATTTCTTCACCGAATTAAATAATGTAGCAAAATGTATGAACTCCAGTGGGACCACATATTAGGCTAATCTAAGCTGTCATGGAGTCATGGACTAATGAAGAAAGGATTGAAACAATTAACCTAGTTTCTCTCCTTCTCTTATCAACTGTCACTGGGGGAGTGTGAGTCAGGGGAAGATACTCATTCCTTGATTCTGCCAAACCTTCAGAAATGTTTAATATGATTATTACTTGTCCTCTAAGTAGTATATGTGTATATTGTGTAACTTTTCTTCTTTTTGGTTTATCTCAAAACATTTTGCATATAGAATAAATATCAGTATTCTCCTTATACAAAGAAAATATGTATTTTGTTATATATCTTATTATTTCTCATGCCTTTTATCTTACATTGTAAAATAAATAAAAAGATCTTTAGGTTCTTGCATGTTAGCAAGAATAAGAAAAGCTTTTCAGTATGTCAAAAGAAAAAGCTTTAACAAGTCAGTAGCTCTCCTTTGCAGCTGTCTCTCATGGCACTTAAATGACATTTCAAACTTCACTTCATCACCTTAGTGAGCTAATGCACTCTACAACCTCACCAGATGTGTTCCTCTCAGCTGCAGTAAGCACTTTAACATGGCTTCACCCTCCCACCCCCCTCCTGGGAAACTGTCTTGAGAGGATGTTTATATGTTAAATTGTAAGAGAACTATGGATGAGAAATATCAGTTCTCCTGTAGCCTATGAACTGATCTACATTTCTTTCAACTCACTGAAATGGGGTCATATAGTTAGAGACACACAAACCAGGGAGGAAAAAACAGTGGATTGCCTATTGTAAAACTGGAGCCAAATGCCAAGGATATACTTGATGGAGAAGCAAGATAAAAACCAAAAGAATTACACTGATAGAACTATATAAAAGAACATGTACTTGTCTCTCAGATACATCTGCAGTCAAGACTTACTCTCTTCTGAAATGTATTATGTGCTAGTGTAAATTCATTGACTTTAATTGCATTTAAGTCTACATTTTACCAATCTGATAAGTGATATAAAGTCAGGTACTGGTGCTCAATCATTGCCTCTTTTTTTCTAAGATCAGTACTGCCTTTCTGCCAAGTAAAGTAAGTTCTTGGGCACTTCAAGGTTGACTTCTCATAGCATCAGTGGGCTGAGGCCAATTGTATGAGGTTCAAAAAGGCTCAGTCCTGGGCCTTGTACTTGGGCCAAAATAACCCCACGCAACCCTAAAGGCTTGAGGAAAGCTGCTTGCTGGAGCTGGGGGTGCTGGTTGGTCACTGAACATGAGCCAGCTTGTGTCCAGAAAGCCAAGAAAGCCAAGGACATCCTGGCCTGTACCAGAAATAACATAGCCAGCAGGACTAGTGAAGTGACCATCCCCCTGTATTGTGCCATGATCCCTGGATCCTCCTTCCAACCCTTCTTGTAGGTGGGTGGCACTTTTGCTTATTTCCAGTCAGCTGGGACCTCCTTGGTTAGGCAGAATTGCTGACAAATGATGGAAAGTGGCATGGTAAGCACTTTTGCCATCTCTCTCTGTACCTTTTGTGAATTCCGTCCAGCCCCATGGATTTGTGTCTGTCTAAGAGGTCTAGCAGGTTGCTGACCATTTCCTCTTGGGCTTCATTCTGCTCCCTGTCCCTGTGTTCCAGCTCAGATGGCTGAGTACATAGAGGACTACTGGTCTTGCTAAGACTGGGGCAAAGAAGGCATTAAATGCCTCAGCTTTTTCTTTATCTTTTGCATTCAGTAAAGGGTGGACATTCTCCTTAGCCCTCCTTTTGTTGCTAATGTATTTACAGAAACATTTTTCATTGTCTTTTATGACAGTAGCCAGGTTAACTTCTAGTTGGGCTTTGGGTCTTCTAATTTTCTCCCTGTGCAGCTGCATCACATCCTTGCATCCTCCAGAGTTGCCTGCCCCTTCTCCTAAAGGTCATAAGCTCTCTATTTTTTAATGTTTTCCAGCCAAACCTCTCTATTCAGCCAAGCTGGTCTTCTTCCTTGCCAGCTTGTCTTCCAGTGCATGGGTACAACCTCTTTAAGATCTCCTTCTTGAGGAACGTCCTCAGCACAGGACAGTAATGGTCTTGGTAGCTTCTGAGCATAGCCTCATTGAATTGCATACACACATGAAACAGGTGGAGAATTGCTAAGAAAGTGTTAAAGCCCAAATCCACTAGATTTTCATAGTGTAACACTGCCTGGGAATAACCTCTAACAATTCTAACGCAAGAACTTTTGGTTTAAACCCTATACTTTCTGTAAAGGATCTGTATGTGGTAAACAATAATGGAAATTTCTTAAATTTTCAGATTGTATAACAATACTACAGATGATCTTATAATAGTACACTGTCATCATAACATTACTGTATGAGAAAATGTTTTAAACATACAGGCGTGCACTTCCTTAAAAATATTTAACATAAGCCTTTTATTATTTCCATTATTCTTGAAATACACTTTTACAACAGCTCTTGGAGTAGCCACCAAACGTTCCTTTGCTGAGGCAATTCTGAGAAAACTTATGAAAATATATTTCAAAAATCCACTCTCTTCAAGATTGCTGGACAATAAGTGTTGTCTTTGCTGACAGAAATTGTGTTTTGGCAACAATCCGCATGCCTGGAGACAGATTATTCCATGGATTTGAGATGGAATTTTTCCAGTGCTATCTCCATTCAAACCAGTGAGGGGCTTGAACCACAGCTAAACTTCAGATTTACCTGTCTAGTTAGATGGCTACCTAAGGTTTGTCATAGCTATAAAGTTATGTAAAATTCTTTATACTGTGTTCATAATTACTGAAAGGAGCAGCACAGGAAACAGTACTTATTAGAAACTTTTGTAAGCCAGTTGCATTCCTGACATCTAGAGTATAATGTATTGTTAATGAGTAAGTAAATGAGTAACAGAATACAGGAAGATTATAACAATTATAATGTGTTACCAAAGCAAGATTAAATAGTCTCAAGAATGTTGGCATAGTGTGTAGCTAAGTTTATATATTCACAAGTTCAAGTTGTTTAAAGTAATGTCCTTAAAGGACAGTAGGGGAAGGCTAGTACATGAAAGTCAGGTATTGGATTTTTTTGTTTGCTTTCATTGTTCTGCCTGGTTTCTTCCACTTTTTATAAGAGCTGTTCTGACAGTAAAAATTGCAAAAGTTTTTAATAGTAATGGAGAGACAACTGACATAGTACTTTACATCTCCTTCATGATCTGTTGCGTGCATCCCACTGCCTGGGTTACTGTCAAATGTGACTGCCAGCACATAGCCCACACGTGGAGTCCAGCAGACTTAGAAGGGAAACTGGAATCAAAGCCACTGCCCATAACTCCCACTGCCTTTAAACTGCCAAGCTGGATAATGCTCTCATTTAACTTCCTAACCTGAACTGGAAGAAAAGCATTTTGGCTTGCTCATCCCTCAGATGACTGAAACAAAAGATAACCATTTGTCTGTCAGCACTTATGAGACAGTCATTAAAATCTGTCCTTGAAGACAGGCATTCACACTGATTTTACTGGAATCCCAAGGCAAGATTCTCAGTAAAGGCACATAATAACTTCACGGAAAGTGGTAGAATTATACTTATTTGTACTGTCTAAAGAGATAAGCTATATATCTGAGGTGAAAATGTGCCCTTTTTTTCCTAAGCGCTAAAAAAATCACACTGGGTCAAATTACAGGTTTGTCTGAATATTTTGTCTTCGACGAACTTTTATGTAGGCAGAATTGTGGACATCATTTTCTTCCTCTGAGTGGGACACATATGTGTCAGTAGGTATTTACTGCCACATGGGTTAAATTGACAGAGGTGTTTGCAGCAGTTTGTGTATGGGAAATACTGCAATGGTAGATGGGGATCTGGGGTGCTGGTTGGCAGCAAGCTCAGCATGAGTCATTAGTGTGCCCTGACAGCCAAGAGGGCAAACCACATCGTGGGGTGCATCAAACACAGCATAGCCAGCCACTCAAGAGAGGTGATTATCCTGCTGTATTCAGTATGGTATGGCCTCACCTCAACTGTGTATTTCTGGGCCCCACAATTTAAGAATGATGTGATGGTTCTTCGGACAAGGACAACAAAGCCTGTGAAAGGGCTGAAAAGCCTATCCTATGAGAAGCAGTTAAACACTTTGTCTAGTTTGGAAAAAAGAAGACTCAGGAGGGCCTCATTGCTCTCTACAGCTTCCTGCTAATCTCTTCTCCCTGGTGTCCAGTGGTAGAATGTGTGGGAATGGTCTAAAGCTGCACCAAGGAAGGTTTAGACAGGACATTAGGAATCATTTCTTTACCAAGAGGGTGGTTAAACACTGGAACAGGCTTCTTTGAGAGATCTGTGTTTAAAAAGCATTTGAACAATGCCTCACATTGCAAACTTCTGGTAAGCCATGAAATGGTCAGGCAGTTGGACTATATGTCTGTGGTAGGTCCCTTCCAACTGAAATATTCTTTTCCCTTCCCTTCCCTTCCCTTCCCTTCCCTTCCCTTCTCTCCTTTCCCTTTCCTTTCCTTTCCTTTCCTTTCCTTTCCTTTCCTTTCCTTTCCTTTCCTTTCCTTTCCTTTCCTTTCCTTTCCTTTCCTTTCCTTTCCCTTCCTTTCCTTTCCTTTCCTCTTCCCTCTTCCCTCTTCCCTCTTCCCTCTTCCCTCTTCCCTCTTCCCTCTTCCCTCTTCCCTCTTCCCTCTTCCCTCTTCCCTCTTCCCTCTTCCCTCTTTCATCTTCTGTTCTCTCCTCTCTCTCTTCCTTTCTCTCTGCTTTGTAAATGATAAGTTTTATATGGGCTACTGTTTATACTCTTTTCATTCATTACAGTGCCACAGAATGATGTTACAAAACTGTATTTGAGATGAAAATCTAGTGTTTCTTAAAACATGATGATAGGAATGTAACTATGGCTGCAAAAGTGTTCAATTCAGTCATAATTTAAGCATAACAATGTGCATTAAGTATCAAAAAGGGCACTTCAGCTCTCTTGATTGGCATTTATGCTAGTGTATAACATGGCAAACCTGACACGACAGAATAAAATATAATAGGAAAACTGACTGATTAGTTAATGTCTGCATAGCACTTTTAAATGTGAAGCACTGCCAACTTAAGGCTAAGAAAGCATTTAAAACGGCATGAAGTGTATAAGTTGAGTCTGAAAATTACCCTTCTGATGAAGTAATGCATTTGTTAGACTGTATCATTTAGAATTCTTTTGTGTTCACTCTAATTATTACTATTGCCAGGCATTTTCTGGTGATCCATTGAATACATGGTCAATTATCCTGTATAAAATACAGAGAAGCTGATACTACAATTACAGTGCACCTAGAGCAAGCATTACTCATTAGCTAAACAAAATATTATTCCTTACAAAACCAGTCATGGGTCTCCTTGAAGAAAGCATGTAGTAAATGACATCTTACAGCAGCAGCTTTCTGTTTTCAAGTAGATGGCCAAAGTGATGGGAAACTTCACTGGAATCCTTTATTCTGGATCCAGAGAAATTGATTCTGATGGTGTGAATTCAATTTAACAGAGTACATATCAAGTCAATACATAACCTTTAGAATATTTAATTTGTAAGAAAATGGAAGGGGTAGGGCTTGACAGTAGAAGCAATATAGAAGTTTCCTGATTGGATGATTTTAGGAATCTGAATGATACAGACAAGGAGCAGAGATCTTCAGAACAAAGGTTTCCAGACTATCAGGTTAACAGCTTTCCATGAACTATCAAAATATCAAGATTCAAGAAAACATTTGCTGTATTCTGCATTTAGACATCACTAGTATGACACTATGCAGCTAATCCAATTGCAAGTCTTGCTTCTTGTTCTTATTAATAGTATATTATGGGCAGAACTGACGGCAATGCTTTTATTACAGTTGTCAAACTCTTTGCACTATTATCAGACCTCACATACTCCAAACTAATCCTTTTTTTTTAATGCTCTATGCTGTGTTTCCTCCTCAGGCTGGCTATTTCTGGGAAATTTCAGACAAAATTGTTTTCTCCTTATTGCTTCCTGGTAATGTTTTCTTTCAAAGCTGTGTGGCTCTTTTTTCTGGATAAAGGTTTGGCAATTTGAGAAGCTGTGTTCACTACTATAACACACAAATAAACACGATTGAAGCCAAGGTAGAAGGCTCTGTAACAGCTTGCTCTTTGTAGGAAAGGACTTGCTTGAGTGTTGCAAGCAGCTCTTCAGATGACTCAGTCCTCATCGTGTCTCACAACTCACAGTGCTGACCAGGCTATGTGTGTGCACCAGATGCAGCCCTGCTGCAGTGAGAGGTGGGGCTGCCGCTGGCTTTCATCCTCAGTGCCAGTGACTCAGAGGACAGACTGCAGAGGTACAACCTGAAGTATGTTGCCTCCTGCATACAGCTGTGCATGGGATTCATGAGACTGCAAAGCTCACGCTGATGTCCTGCTTAGTTCAGGCTCTCATAATGTGATTTTTATACAGATAGTTGAGATTAAGCCAGCATAGGCAAGTCAATCATGCATAACCACATCATACTTTCTAGTTGCAAAAAAGACATGTTTCCAGGGAGTAAGCACTGATGTAAATTGCAGTCTGTTCACCAGCCTTCTCAGGGCTAGCTTCATAGTTATACTTGAAATTTATCTTCATGTTGGAAATTAGTGTTGTTTGCAGTTTAATAGCAAAAATAAATTGAAAGAAATTCTATATATGCCTGTTCTGATCTCTTCTTTAATGTGGCTTAAGTAATGACCCAGTGCTATATAAGCTCTAGCTTCAGTGTCTTCCAGATGGGCAGTAAATCTGAACACAAGGGAGAGGCTCTTAGCTGCTCCAAGTCAGCACATATCCAGATGAAGTAACTTGCACTAAGGGTTATGCACTCCAGGGATTACAGAGCTCTAGTTTCTGTAAATAATGTACACAATCATGGTAGTTACTTGGCAGTGTGGTAGTATGGCTGCGGAAAATAAAATACAAGACCAAGCTGGAATGCACTAATGGACAATTCAGGACAGTGCAATAAAATTATCTTCTATTTCTCTACCTAGTGTTTAGTCATTAATAATTACTCCTAAGAAGATGTATTACAGACTTATACTGGTATGTATCAGCTAAGATTTTGCCCCAAGAGTAAATTCTGAAAGAGAAAAAAAATAAGTGGGTGTAAATGTAAAAGTGAAATTAACACATTTTCACCTTGATTTTCCATTGACACATAAGTATTTCACTTTTCTGATAAGAGAGTATTTTTTTGACATAAAAGAAATGTGTAGGTATAAGATGTCTAGACCTCATTCCAGCATTCAGCATTGGAAAGTGTAATAATTATGAACTGAACTGCATAAAATGGCACATAAGGTACACAAGAAGTGCAGAAGGAATTGGCCAAGGAGATCGCTCATGTTGGAAGTGTCCTAAAAGGGGAATAATTATCAGAGAAAGATTATTTGTGAAGTTCTCTATAGATTACTCTGAAAACTTGTTTAATATTTTCCTCAATGACCACTGACTCTAGTGACTTTTGCTAATGACACAAACATGAAAAGTATATTGCCTATATAAGACCAGTATTTGAGCACAGCTGGGAACCTGGTATATGCTCTTCACTTCTGAAATACTATGGCAGTGACTTGTAAATACTCCTTGTTGCTGACTCAGACACAAACCAAATATGTTAAAAAAGTTGGTGTATGAATAAAACAACTTTTTCGTTTCCATGCTCCTATTCTGTGAAGAGTCCAAACCGTATCAATATCTGATGTCAAGACAGAACAAAAGTAATGACTGTGAACCAAATTAAACTGATTCTCATTCTGAGTAATGCAAACATTGTGCAGCTCTTAGCTCTTGCACTCAGACTTGTGGACAGCTGGACTGTCTGAAAGAGGACAGCTGAGAGGATTTTTTAATGACCTCACACAGGTAACTGGCCTTCATCCCAGAAGCACCCATATTTGATAAAGTGACATAGACATCTGGGTATATAAATAGTGAGCAAGCTCAGTAAACTGAAAGAAAAAAATGTTTGGGCCTGATTGCTTACACTATCAAATGAAGAAAGATTTTTTTCAAAGTGAAAGGCAGCATCATCAAAATAATTACGAAATGTGAAACCCTGCAATATTTATTTATTTATTTATTATATTTTAAAGACTGGACATTAAAAGATGGGAATGACTTACAGAAGTGCATTATGTTGTCGAGATCAGTGAAAAGAAACAGTGGAGGGAAATTTAAAGGAGTTGTTGCAACAGACAAAATGTGTGTCCCATCCAAAAGCAGATGAAAGTGCTACCAGAATGAAGCATGAGGTAAAATGAGAGATCTGACTAGCAATCAAACACTTGCATGAAAGAGATAATTGTGCATAAACAGCGTCATATTCAGCCAGGAAAGAGACATCTGCAGTAAGGGCACAGATGCATTAGATTTTATTTCATATGGACATCATATTTCAAAACAAAAAGAATGCTTAGCATTAGGGAAGATATGCATAAAATGCCACAGGTAATTTGTTTGCATAAGGTTACCAATAGGCAAATCAAAACAAAGAAAACTTTGCAAAACAGAAACATTTACACTGGTAGTAGAGTTTCTTTTGGCTCTTATTGTAAATTAAGAAACAGAGTAGATGTGACTATGTAACTACATTCATAATTCCAAATGATGTGCATTAGCAATTTGGAGATTTCCTTTCAGATAGTTATTTTATACTGTTTCACAGATTTTCTTCACTGTGGCATTTTGGATTTTATCACCAACTTGAAGAACAGAGATTAAATAGAATTCAACTTTACATGACCTTGGAAGGATTTTAGTCACATCCCTGTGAGACTTTGACACGGTTCAACCCTCATCTTGAATTAGTTGGAGGTTCCCAAGAAAATTGGGTACCCAGTCTGTAAATGAGTAGTTGCTCCACAGTCAAACAGCAGAGAGGTAGGTCACACAAGGCATGCAATAGCTGTGTTTGAATCAGGGCTGTAATATGAAGCCTGAGAGTTTATAACTTATACCAGTTATCCCCCACATTCCTACTTATAGGAGCTGATGTGCTGTAGGCAATAGAAGGATGGAGGTTCTGAAAGGGAAAAGGTGACGATAAAAGGAAAGAAATATCAAGGAACAACTCTATGTATATTAAATTTTGGGGGAGGTTGTTAGACAGATGCAAAGTTTAAACATTTTAAGAAAAACAGGCCACTCTGTGCCTTCTTTGCACTAGTGTGAGAACCTCAGTGTTCTGATACCTCTTAAAGTATTTGATGAGAGACTAATAGCCTGACAGGCTAACACTTCACTTCCTTCCAATTAGGAGATTTTAACATCAAAGCCAACGTCCTCCACTCAGCAAGGGTTTACTTGAATGAATTATAGAGGAGAAAAGTCCAGTACTTTCTTGTTTTTTTCCCTTGCAAAGACACAGTCCAGCATAGGTTTTAATAAGATGTTTGAGGTCAAAAGGTTCAGGTTCCTCACTGTGAGTGCTAGGAAGCTGCCAGAGTGTTTCAATATGTGTGGTGTTTGTAATGCAATCAGACAAAGCTGAAAACTCTGTCACAGTGTCATGTGGCTGACTTCCTTTTGGAGTGCTCTTGTGTAGTTTACAGCAAAGAGCATGGGACTTTTAGTACACTATGAATCTTCCATGTTGTCATATCAGCCTGCTGAAACAAATAGCGACTTTAGCCATCATTAGTTTTTGGCTAGCAGGAAAGGTGCAACAGTGGCTTTCTTCAGAGTATTGTGTCACTCAAGTATTGATTGGTAACAGATCTTCAGGACTAAAAAGTCTTCAATAACAAATGATGACTATGTTTGGCTTATGATGTTGACTTGCTAAGCTTGAATCTCTGGCAGAGTCTACAAGAACTACCACAAACTGTTCTGCTCCTATTTACCTCATCAGCAAAGAAAAAAAAATCAAAATCTTTTTGAGATAAGCATAGAAAATGTTTGTTTTCCTTCTTTCGGTGAAATAGTTTGTTTTGGTTTGTGGGTTTTTTTGTTTGGGTTTTTTTTTTCTGTTTTTTTTTTTT
>NDXB01006185.1:382890-407422 GCA_002631895.1 Agapornis roseicollis | reverse complement strand
ACTTGATGAAATTCAACAAGGGAAAGTGTAGAGTCTTGCATCTGGGGAAGAACAACCCCATGGACCAGTACAGGTTGGGGGTTGACCTGCTGGAAAGTAGTGAAAGGGAAAGGGACCTGGGGTCCTGGTGGATGGGAGGATGACCATGAGCCAGCAATGTGCCCTTGTGGCCAAGAAGGCCAATGGCATCCTAGGGTGCATTAGAAAGGCTGTGGTTAGTAGGTCAAGAGAGGTTCTCCTCCCCCTCTACTCTGCCTTGGTGAGGCCGCATCTGGAATACTATGTCCAGTTCTGGGCCCCTCAGTTCAAGAAGGACAGGGAACTGCTTGAAAGAGTCCAGTGCAGAGCCATGAAGACAATTAAGGGAGTGGAACATCTCCCTTATGAGGAGAGACTGAGGGAGCTGGGTCTCTTTAGCTTGGAGAAGAGGAGACTGAGGAGTGACCTCATCAATGTTTACAAATATGTAAAGGGTGAGTGTCAGGATGATGGAGCTAGGTTCTTTTCAGTGATGTCCAATGACAGGACAAGGGGCAATGGGTGTAAACTGGAACATAGGAGGTTCCATATGAACATCAGGAGAAACTTCTTTACTGTGAGAGTGACAGAGCACTGGAACAGGTTGCCCAGGGGAGTTGTGGAGTCTCCTACGTTGGAGATATTCAAGGCCCACCTGGACAAGTTCCTGTGTGATGTACTCTAGGTTACCCTGCTCTCGTAGGGCAGTTGGACTAGATGATCTTTCAAGGTCCCTTCCATCCCTTAGGATTCTGTGATTCTGTGATTATATCGAAGAGTATGGCCACAACTCTTTGAACTTTCCTATACTTTATTAACCAGTAAAACATGATAGCCTTGCATTCATCTTTTTACTAATTAAAAAAAAAAAAGGTAAATTTGAGGGTTTGATGTACCTCAGATATGGTTTGTAAGTTTTTGCCCAAAAGGGGGCTTAAGATCTTTGATTCAGCCAATTCAGACTTGTCTAGAAGGTTATGTCTTACATTAAGTATTGCTACCAAGAACAAATAATAACTGCCTTGACAAAAAATGGTATCAGGATGCACCAAGGATTAGCTGGAATTGCCTGATACAGACTTTGTCTATACCAAGTAGGGACACGTAATTGTTAAGTTGCAGCTGAGAAGTTAACACAAGATTCATGTGGGACGTGTACACTATCTTCACTCAGGTATTACATCTGCACCATTACGTCTGCTCACATGAGAGCTCTGTCAGAGCAGAACAATATAGAACAGTGAGCAACCAATAAACATATGTATTAAATCATTTTCTCTGGCTGGTGTAAAAAGCATTAATTTCCCAAACTCCACACTATCTTTTTGCAATTAAAATAAACCATTTAAAATCAAACCATTAGAACACGTTAAAATCAACCATTAGAACACTTACGGGATTCCATCTTTTCTTACTTCATGTCCTGAAATAATTATTTCTTCTTGGTTCGAAAAAAACAAGCTGATGGACCTCTGACAAGTATATACTGAACCATAACAGTGAGGACTGTTATGAACCTTAGAGAGAAAAAATGTACCCACAATAAGGATAAATGTTTGTTCTCAATGATGTAATCATGCAATTTTTCATAAACTCATATATGATATTCTTCATTTCTATACACTAATTACTGAAAGTTTTACAAATAAATATTTAGAATATAAAAATGTCACAATTACAAAGATATGCAAAACTAGAAGTTCACGCTACTCAATACTACTGAGAAATACAGCAAGAGTTTAATAGCACAAATCATCACAAGACAGTGGGTGAAGTACTGGGTGACATAGCCAGTTATTTTATGTAGATGAACTTCAGGGACACAGTAGTGAGATATAGCTCGTAACTGTCAATGTAGGGCCTTGTTAGTTGCACTGAGGAGACAATTCTATTCCTCTGTTTCTAGAGGTCTGATCTATAAGAGGAGACTACAAACCAATACAAAACCTCAGTGTAATACCAGCGTTCTCCATGCCAGCTGAGACTACCACCAGCTGAATTACAGCACACCTTCCTGAACCACTCAGGATTTGTTGAGATTTTGGATGTCTACTCTTTGTCTGCTGCATGTCTACAGTTTGATGGCAGCCAAGTAGATCTTGCATAAAAAAATGTGTAATCAGATCTTGAAACCAGCATGATAAACTAGCACTCTTCATTTATATAATCTGGCAAAAAGGAGGCTTCTTTGCACTGCCAGCCTTCTACATGGCAGATCACAATTCCTGCAGAAAAGTCCTTGTTCCCAGACATCACATAGCTTTCATTGGCCAGGATGTTCTCTCAGGACTTGAAAACTGTGGGTTCAGATTTACTGATGATAGGGAAGTAGGTCTCCAACTCTCTGTACATATGCTCTAAACATTTAACTACACAGTTAATTACACTCATGTTGTCTGAATGGATTTTAAGCACATACCTACTCCAAGGGCTTGAGCAAAACTTCAACAGCTTTCATTAATATCAGTGAAGCTGAGCCACCCAAACCTGTGGAATGCCCTAGACTATGGTCTGTGAGCTGAATTTAGACCACACTGATGAGACAGAGGAATGAGTTGTGAATTTTAGGTACCTATCATTTAGGTAGATTAAAATGTAGGCAGAGTTTAAATAGCTGGAATATGAATCCTATGTCACTGTTCTCTGAGAAGGATGGAAGCTGCATTGCCAGTTTGACAATGTTGTGAATCTAAATAGGTTACTAACTGGGAAACATCTTGCCAACATAGTAAAGGAAACTGCAAAAGTAACTAGAGCTCTCAGGCTTTTTTGAAAAGATCTGTTGGTAAACACATACAGTGGTAACAATACTCAAATTAATCTTCCTAAACAGACACCTAATCCTGGAAGTAAAAGCCAGTTACTGTTTCCCTGAGTGAAATAAACCAAATGAGGGAAAGCCTAAGAGTTTTTACTTATACTTTTACTTATAGCTTATACTTATGTGTAAAGGTAATAATAACTAAGTTATTAAATTAAATAGATCATTAAAGACAATAATCATAAAAGTTACTAGTTCTGATGAATAGTTTTTATGTAAACCAGGACCAAGACAGAAATACAATCAAGGAAAATTAGATAATTCTTGTATTCCCCTTCTAGACTGGTGTGTTATTAAAGCCAGAAGGAAAATAATGAGAGGATCTGACAAAGTTCTTGGCTCTCCATTGCCCAGCCTATAGAGACTGCATTGTTTCAACCTTACTTATGACTTTTCTGAATAAACATTTTCAGTTTTCAGCAAAGTATGACATTTATTCCAGCAATTGAATGGCAGTTTCTTTCCAGAGCAGCTGGAATTCATTCAAATATTGATTCTAAATTTTAATATAAGCTTGGGCTTTGGTACAGCAGTTTCTGAAAACTCCTAAAAGACACAGAATCTAGATGATATTTAGGTCCCTTCCAACCCTAACTGTTCTATGATTCTAATTAAAATGAAATCTTGGAAGACAGATGTATCAGCATCTGTCTATAACCTGAGTGAATAGAAATGGTAGGTTTAACAGCAGATTTATCTTCACTAGATGATATTATCTGGGGGAAGAGGAGGTTATGTGTTTGTAAAGAAAACTAGTCCTTGGAGCAGAAATCAGCATCTAGGTCTGCCCTTGCCCCTGGGGACACTTTGACCACTACAGCTCAGAATTAGGATTCCTCTTGTCTCCTCTCCCCTGCCCAGTCAGCACCAAATCCCAAACAGTGTGTAAAATGTAATACAATGAGCTTGTATCCTCTCCCCACAGTAACCAACAGCCTAGTAAATAAGGCATCTTCCTTCAAAAAGGGTATAGGTATGAACTCTCCCTGACCAAAAGTCATTGAAACTGATACTCAGGAATTTGAGGAAATTACTAGTAAGAGTGCCTTCCATGAACAGGTGAAGATGAAGGCTTTTGAGCTGTTAATCTTCGCTGCATGATACAGAGGTAATCTAAAATTAAAATGCAAATCCACAGAAGGGACAGAGTTTTCCATGGGCCATAGAGACAGCTCCCCATAAGCATGCCGATGGCTGTGAATTGGTACCCGGTATGCTTGCAAGCCCAGCTCTCAGGCAGGTGATAGCTGCTTGCATTTTACTCAGAAACTCAAATTTTTTTACAACCTGACAGCTAAATTTTATTGCTGTTTCCAAGGTCTGATTTAGCAATTTTGCTTCCAGAAAAGAGAGATGAGAGATCCTTTTTAGGATAGGGGGAGTAAGAAATACTATTTTTAATATACTGACTGTTGATTATCATTTCATCAGTGGTTTGAGTTACTGTACGTAGGCTTAGACATTTTCCAGCAGCACAGTTTTATATTTATGTAAGCAATGCAACAGACTGATCCACTTATTGTCTCTCTATTTATTTTACTTACAAAGAAATTCCTGTAATACAGGAATACTCAGTGCGTTATTTCTAACATATGCTCACATACTTACCCAAACAGTGTACTGCGGTTCTGGAGTACTGCAGTCTTTTGCAAAAATATAGGAGCAATTTCCTGGGACGTAGTAGTAGATGCCATCAAATGTTTCAAAATGATACTGTCCCCACGATTTGCAAATCCCATCACGGTCCTTACCAGTGTTGGGTACTGGAAAGAACACATTGAGCTTACAAGCAGCACAGTAAAAAACTGACAAGTGTCGCAGGTATCTACAAAAGTAAGAGCTCAGAAAGGATATAGGAGCTTAAAAGGAAACACATAGCAAGGACAAAAGATAACCTAATTTCTTCAAATTTAAATATAATCAGTTTTTGTTTTTTTTTAATCCTTATGATGCGGTTTTAATCATGTGAGATCGTTGTAAGTTATTCATTTTCTTCAATTGAGACGTTTTAATTATATACACTTCACCTCATGAATCTCAACAATACCTTATGGAGTTCAACATTGCAAAGTGCAAGGTCTGACACCTGGGTCAGAGCAATCCCAGGCACAGCTACAGGTTGGGCAGAGAAGAGATTCAGAGCAGCCCCGTGGAGAAGGACTTGGGCTGATGAGAAAATGAACATGAGCCACCTTCAGTGTGCACTTGCAGCCCAGAAAGCCAACCATATCCTGGGCTGCATCAAAAGGAGCATGACCAGCAGGTTGAAGGAGGTGATCCTGAGCCTCTGCTCTGCTCTCATGAGACCTCACCTGGAGTATTGTGTGCAGTTCTGGTGTCCTCAACATAAAAGGACATGGAACTGTTGGAACAAGTCCAGAGGAGGGCCACAAAGGTGATCACGGGACTGGAGCACCTCCCATATGAAGATAGGCTGAGAAAGTTGGGTCTGTTCAGCCTGGGGAAGAGAAGGCTCCATGGAGTCCTCCTAGCAGCCTTCCAGTATCTGAAGGGGGCCTATAGGGATGCTGGGGAGGAACTCTTCATTAAGGACTGTAGTGACAGGACAAGGGGTAACGGGTTCAAACTTAAACAGAGGAGATTTAGGTTGGGTATGAGGAAGAAATTCTTTCATGTTAGGGTGGTGAGACACTGGCACAGGGTGCCCAGAGAAGCTGCGGATGCCCCATCCCTGGAAGTGTTCAAGGCCAGATTGGATAGGGTTTGGAGCAACCTGGTTTAGTGTGAGGTGTCCCTGCTTATGGCAGGGGGGTTGGAACTGGATGATCTTAAGGTCATTTCCAACCCTAAGTATTCTATGATTCTATGAGAAGTAGAGGCAAGAGATTTAGGTCTACTGTAGATCTTGGAAGACAATTCTTGTTGGTCCCTACACACAGAAACCAGAACCCTGCACTGGTTCCAGGAACCAGTGCATTGAAATAGCTGGTAATTTTATTTGAAATAAGTCACCATTTGTTAGAAAAATGCAGTGACCTTTTGGCTATTCAGCTAACTACAAAAAAAGTTGGCCGGCTACTGGTGTACTAGACAGTGATCTATCTGTTACAGTATCTATGCATCTTTATAGCTCAAGTGCTAAAATGTAGGCATTCCTGATGTTGCTTTTTATATATCCTTAAATGCATATCATTTTAATCCTATTAGGTACTAGTGGAATGACAGTCCTACCACAGGGGAATCACAAATATGCTGTTAACAGTGTTGTTTTAAAAACCCACACCTTAAGTCTCACTTGAAGCTGAAACTCAGCTCTTTGAGCCCAGAACTCACCAATTTGGCACCTGCTTCCTTGAGCCTGAAATAACTGACAGTCACAGTCACCTGCCTCTGTGCAGGCTGCTCCATTAAGGCACTCCAGGGGACATGAACCTGTAAATAAGCATAGCAGCCTTTTAGTATATACAGTATTTTGCAAACAGGCTGAGAGATCCACATTAAGTCTGTTTATTGTTAAATCTTAGGCAGTTATATCAGCTAAGAAAATTAACCAACAACAATAACCATTTTTTAGCATCTATTTAATTTTATCCTTTGCGTTCCTTAGTTAAAAGATAAGCAAGGTTCTCTCCCGTTTGGTTTGAGACTTGTAAACTAACAAAGGAGCAAAAGGTCAACCTCCTCCCAGCAAACAAAAGGTCAAGTTCCCATGTAAAGAAACCAAATCCCAGTCCTGCTGATCTTGAAATACACAGGACACAGATTATTCTAATTGACTAAATTCAGCACAGCTTATACATATGTCCAGCTCCCCCCTCCTAAGCATTACAGAGAAGGGTAGAGTCAGCTTCTGAACAGTCCAGAATATATAATTTACAGAGTAAAAACCAATTATAAATAACCTTGCCTCCATGCTAAAAAAAAAGGTTATTTCTGCATAAGAGGTGACTGGAGTCACAGACTCTGGATTCCATGGGAATGGCTTGTTTGGTATTATAATTAGTAATTGTTTCCAAAAGCTGTTACATTAAGGGATTTTATAGCCTGTTTGGAAGCTTAAACCTCACTGTCATCTAGTAATCTTTCTCTGAGGTGTGTTTAAATCACAGTTCCCCAAAAAGTGGGGAAGAAAGGTAGTCCTTTTCCCCACAAAAAGCAACGTTTTATCACGTTTTGCAGGTAGTTGCTTTCCTTCTTGTGGAGCATGAAAACCCTAGATATAAATGCTTACAATCTTGCTGACAGATTAAGAAAGCATTGTGAAAAGCAAGAAGTAAATGACATAAACAGGCCCTTCCACACCATGATAAAGCTTCTAATGACATTAAATAAGAACAAAATGGGTCCTTCATAATTAAGCACACACAGAAGTTACCAATGACTAAGAACATCAGCCTTCACTGTGAAAACTCCTTTCCATGCTTAGTTTTGAATTTTTTCCGTTTAAGAATTGCTTTCCAAATATACACAGATACTCTGAAAATACCAACAAAGCAGAAAATGCTGTTTATAGAACAGCACTAATGTGGAAAACTTCTTTGTTGTTGTTAGAATTGTGAGTTGCAAAATTACATATATTTATTTACATGGAAAAACACAACAGAAATCACCTACCCAGACATAGGTATTTTTCCAGGAGGGATACCAAAGTTTAGCTGGATACTATGTACTTTTCTGGAAAACAACTTCTGTAACTTGGACCTGCTTTATGTGTTTGGACAATGCTAAAAACCCTCCAGGAGAAGGTGTATGCTTGTTCCCTGAACACCCCTGTCCCTTTGCATGACCAATTATATGCCTCTCAGACATGCTTACATCCTCTGCCAAAGACAGAAAAAGGGGCAGAAAACAAAAATTGCAATAGAACTGCACCTCTAAATTTTTTTCTTTTAAAAAAATGTATTGGTTTAGCTGGTTGTTCCTGGTTCTGAAAGTATTTTAAAAGTATTATTTTAACAGGAATTTTCATACAATCATTGAATGGTTTGGTTTAGAAGGGATCTTAAAAATCATCCAGTTCCAAACCCCTGCCACTAGACCAGGTTGCTCGAAGCCCCATCCAACCTGGCTCTGAACACTTCCAAGGATGAAACATTCACAACTTCTCTGGGTAACCTGTTCCAGTGTCTCACCAAGCTCATCATGAAGAATTTTCTCTTAATATCTAATCTAAATTTCCCTTCTGTCAGTTTAAAACTATTCTCCCTTGTCCTGTCACTACATGCCCTTATAAAAAGTCCCTCTCCAGATTCAACATGGATAAAACAAGTAAATAAGACAAGGCATGACTCTGTAGGGGGCACAATGAGGAGGGCTTCCACAGCTGACAGTAACACAGGAGAGCTGGTGGGAAGGCAACATTTTCAGGACCATCTCTCCTCTTGCAAGTGAGGAGCATAGCGCTGACCTCCTGAAGGACTCCGTGTCAAGGCCCCATGGAGGTGTGACCGAGCAGAGGAAGCTTGAATCTGTCAGAGAAATGTAAAAGCAAAATCAGGATGTTTATGCTTTAGAAATGAGCCAGTACAAGCTTGCAGCCTAACACTGGGTTGGGACTTCTGTGTAGGAAAATAATTTGTGGCTCGGCCAGCATATTTAACAGCTGTGGGTGCTGAAGGAGGGGTTGGCAGCATGAGCCAATGTGAAAGACAGTGACTGCAGCAACCAGCACCATGGGGAGGAGAAGCATGGAAGGACACAGCTATGCTGTGGGATCACCAATGGCCTCCTTTCCATGCCCTCCAGTACCAATGAACCAGCAAGACTCCACCTGAGAAGTTTTGCATTTACATTTGGAAGGATGAGTAATAGGACAGAGAACACTCCTGCCCTGTTCACTGTGGTCAAATACCAATAGTTAGAGGGCTCAAAGATGTGATATCCATCCATTTCATCCTCTCTCCTAGATCTTGCTCTGTGCTGCACACTGTGGCCACTTCAGCTGCAATGGACTTCATGTCCTCTCTGAGATCCTTCAGAATTGCATTTCGGTTCACCCCAAACAAAAGAGGAGGCAGATCTGCCTGATTTGCTCCCTGTCTTGTTTGAGAACAAAGGAACATTGGACTATAAGGAATCCCTGGATCAGACCCAGAACTCTGCTACCGCAGTTTGTCACATTGCATCACTTCTTCCAAGAACTGATCCTATCCTGGGCTGAAAGCACTCAGGGGTTTTTGCCCCCACTGGTCTGATTGGAAAGTTTATCAGGGTGAAGTGCTGGGTAGTTAAATATTTCATGGCCAGTTTAAATCCTTTAGTTTTATAAAGCTTGGCCTTTTTGCTTAAATAGCTCTTCTTCCCTGTGGTTATTTGTTCCATCTCTGATGTTCTATGAGAAAAGAGTTAACCCTCTGTGCTCCCACAGACACAAATGCCAGCCTTCAGCTGCACGAGTAAGCAAAACAAATAGTTTATGTATTTACTTGTAAGCTAGTTTATTTCTTCCCTTCTTCCACCAGTCACTCTCCACTTCTGGAGTTTGAACTAATGGATCTCAAAGTGAACAGCACTGCACAGGAAACGGGTTAGGTTAAGTTTCCCTAATGCCTTGCACAATGACATAAAAACTTCCCTTTTCCAAATGGAAATACTATGCAGGATGAATCCAAGTAGCACAATTCATCTAAAATCAACTTGAAATGGACTTCATCAAATCACCACCTGAATGGCCCCCACATCAAAACTATTCGTAGTCTCCATGGCCTGCTGCTATCCAGAGAGAATCCTTTCCCTTCCTCCACAACAAAACTCGTGTCCATTTACCCTGAGAGTTACCCAGAGCTGTCCTCATCTGGAAAGCAGGTTTTGGCCTTTACGTTATCTCTGGAAGGCAGAGTGCCATTGCTGTGAAAGCACTTTCCTGCTGAATGCCCTCCTGAGGCACCAGCAGTCCCTAGGGCCTGTTTTCTTCAGGGGTTCAATTCACATTAGTGCAGCATTTCACACCAGCTACCTTCTGACTCGGGCAGGAGGCACATGGATCTCAAAGGGACTTGGAGAAAATCATCCATGGTTCAGCTGAAGGCTCCCCACAGGATCGTGAGGAACAATCACCTTGGGCGACCCATCTCCCCTCATCAAACAGGGTTACAAGTCCTGTCTGGGCTCTGTAGCATGAGATGTGTACCAGCAGGAGAACGATATTCCCCTATTTACAATTAAGTGTCAGCACAACATTGCTGAGATACAGCATTGAGGCAGCAGTGGACCAGAGTGGTAGGCACCAGGGCTGGCCTGGAACCACCACAGCACCACATATGGGAGGGATCCTTGCTGGTGGTGCTGCCATCATGGCTCCCACCAAACTAACAGCTTTCCAGGGCATTCTGTTCACCCTCACAACAGACAAAGGAATGGCAGGTTTATTTCCCATGGTGTGCGTCAGTCAGCCCGTCACTGGGTCACCCACCAGGCGCTTTGCTGAGAGAGGATGAAGACATGGGGGCATGGGCTCAGGACGGGGGTGAGCAGGTATATAGCTGCTGCTCCTCAACACTGTCCTCCTGTTACTGCTGCCCTTCTCCCCACAAAGGCTCCTTTGTAAGCATAGCAAAGGCCCAGAGCAGAAAAGCAGGAAGGGCTTTCCCTCCCTCCTGCTTTTGGAGGTATAACCTACCTCAGCTGTTACAAGATCTCTTTTCTGTAGAGTTGCATTAAAGCCATTTCTGGAAGAAAACAAAAAGGATGTTGTATAATCAAAGGTCCCCGGAGCAACCTGAATAAGCAGCTCCCCAGAGAGAAGTGTTTCTCTCTGATTACCATCACTTTATCAAAGCAGTCTTTCTTGGGTTAACATTTAAAAAGGTGGGGTTTTGTTTCTTTTTCTTTTTTGTGTGATCTCCTTTTACAGAATTGGGCAGCACTCTGGTATCTGCTTGCACAGGGAGGTATCTGGAGCTTGTGAGGGAGACATAAATAGGCAAAACATGCTTACATGACAGGATTCAAAGTTGTAAAGCAGCTTCATATTTAACTGACACTGCGTGTGAGTGGCTGTGACTTCCCTCAAGTATTATTTGAATATACCATGATGGCACTTGTAATAGCAAGAGATAACTCTCCAGCTTTTATTGCCTTAAATTTCTGATTAAGATTAGAAACAAGGGCATTAAACTACTTAGTTTTATTAACAATCCAAGATGGTATATCATCTGACGAGCGTTCACTAGATGTGTTAGACATCATTAAACATCTGAAGCTATGTCTGACTGGGTGCTTCCATTGAAATTGATGGCATAGTGCCCATTTAATTCAATGGGATCAGGAACATTCCCTAGTTTGGGTTTTGTTTGGATTTTATCTTCTACATGAAAATTTGTATTGAAAATGTTTATCTTAAGGCTGTATAGCACTTTTCTGTGCTTCAAATAGCAGCTAGTATTTTATCATGCAATTAAAACTGCTGAAGGATACTCATTTAATGTATTTTTCCAGTCACAAAATCATGATCTCATGCTGGTTTCATTCCATTATTCCTCTAAGCTTTCTCAGCAGCATAGAAGTATCGCTTTTCATAAGGACCTCCATTTTTCAAACAATTTTCAAACAAAGGACCCATGCCCTTCATATGAAGTCTTTGAAAAGAGTTGTAAACATTCTGAAGGTGTGTTTTACATTCAATGTATATGTACATGATATTTTACATGTCAAGCTCAAGGCTGTATTTTACTTTCTAATTTGCACTGTGTCACACTTTTTCATTCTTGTTCTGTTTGTAGGACTTAACAAGTAAGGAAAAAAAACTTACCTTGAATTTCTTCTCAAAAGAGAAAGCTTGCAATAAGATCCTGTAGATTAAAAAGTCACCAAGTTAAAAGTTTTTTCTACAGTTTGTCAAGTTTAAAACAACTCCATTGAATTTTGTTCTTTAATGATCCTAAGTTTTCCAGAGCACCTTCAGACAAACTTTTTCTGTTTCCAAGGGATGGAGCAGTACATGCTTTTCTTTCTGAGAATTTGATTCTCAAGTACTAACCATCAAGTTCCCATCATCTCAGTTCTGGTACATGCTACCAAGAAGAAAAGGAAAAATTTCATAGTTCTTTAGAGGCTCAGAACAAAACTGATAAAGTATAAGAGGTGCTCAGAGCTTTCCAGAATCAGACTTCTAGGGTGGATACCTATAATCGTTCTCTGAATGTTACTTGCAACTGAAAATCATTTAAAATGCTCTGGAGTTCAGGTGTTTTAAAACAAACAATATAAAACCCCCTGCTTTTTTTTCTTATATTGCCTTAGAAATCTTTACTGCAAGAAAACTATCTACAAGATTCATTTGGATAGAAAACAAGATCATTTCTATAACTAGAAGAGTGATTATTCACCCTTGCGTTCTAAATATGTTTAAACAAATGGCAAGTGCAGTCTGCTCAAACAAAATTATACTCCACTGAAGATCATTAGGTGCTTACTCATCTGACAATAATGACAAGATGAAAAAAAGTCTAAATTTTTTTTCCTAAATAATAGTTTTGTAGCAAATTCAGACATAAAAATGTATCTTAAGAAAAGGAAAAAGAGCTGTGTTTTAGTTTCTGCACCTGTGAGAGAGAATGGTGATATACAGTATTTTAACCTGTGTTAAAAACCTTTTTTATGTATGAACTCCAGAAACGGTCAAAAAAGTTGCTTTGCAATGATAGAAAAAGAAGAAGCTGCAATATTAAAATATTTAGGAAAGCAAATCCCTGTGAAAATTAGCATTATATAGAAAATGGAATAAAGTTCTTACCTTGCAAAGAGGACAGCAGTGAATGAAGCATGAATATACTCCACGGTATCATTAAACTGAGTTTTCCCACAATGTTCATTTCAGTATAACTTAATAACAGGGAATTTATCCAAATTAGTGACTTTGATTACGATGGCATCTTAGAAGTAGGTATTTCTACAGTGTGTTTAAATCCCTTGAAAGCTAGATAGTTGGGTGCATTATTTAAAATAATGCAATGCAAAAAAGGAAGAGAAAAGGAGACATCAAATTTGGTAGCTACACACAGCTTCAGGAGCTTTTTGAGTGTTGCATACTACTTTCTGGCTGCATGTCTCTCATTAGTAATGCATAGTAACTCTTCAGCAGAGTCTGTATTAGTTACACTTTGACTAGACCTGAGAGTATTACTCCCCTGTTGAATTGAATCGGCCCTTTGTAACATAGCAGACAATGACACAGAAATGTTGCCACAACATGATAGTTTGAGAGTTTCTTCAGTCGTCACACACCTTTGTGTGCTTTGAGGCTTGCACTGAGTGTTGCCCTTTACTGCTTATTACAGTGAAATACCTTTGCAAGACCTTGCAATGATGCTACTCTATAAACTATAACTAAATGGTTTGAGAGATTAACATATAATGTTCCTTATCTGTCGTAAAAGGAGAAACATGAACTTCCATTTCACCCAAATTAAAAATTACTATATTTTAAAATAGAAAAATCTTGCCTGCTTTACCCTAGTATTAACAGAATCATTTAAAATTGTGCTTTTAAAGATACATATAATGCTAATTAAAACTACTACTATTCATATTTTCTTGAGATTGGGATCACTGGTAGTCCAAGGATAATTACTGCAAAATGACGTGTTATCACACTACGCTGTGTTTGGAGCATCTCTTAAGAATTAATTTATTACGGTTCGATCTGAGAAGCTGACATTCATATAATTCACATTTCAAGAGATTTTTTTGCTTTGTTTTTACTTCTGACTATCTAGGGATAAATAGAGACCACCAGAGTGGTCCAAAACTACTCTGGAGTGCCAGAGAAGCAAAAGAAGGAAGTTCCTGATCCAAATTAACACATTGTTGTAGTTATACTCACAGACTGTGAACTATTCGGTGGCACCTATCAACATTTCACCCTCCCATAAACCTACCCTTAGAGGATCAAGAGGAGATGAACCCAAGCTTTAGAGTTTCCAAATTCCATTACCAGTCTCTGTGCTACCTCACTTTCAAGCTCAGTCTGGTTTAGAAACTCTTTCAGACTCTTCTGAGAAGTCTGATCTTGAATTCTTTCCTTCCTCAAGACTGTATTTCACACCATGTTTCGTATGCAGCTTTAAACATAAATCTTTCCGTTAATACAAATGAACTCTTAGTTTAACTGAAATTATCAGTCTTTTTTTATATATTACTATATATATTTATATATTAATATACAATAATATATTTATAGATTAATATTTTGTCACTGTTAGTATTTTAGCTGTTTAACTTCTAATATTTAAGAAGTAAGCTAAACTTTATCAACTGCAAAGGGATTTTGTAAGAGTCAGAGCAAGGGGCTTCACTAGGTCTGGGTATCTCTCCTTAAGGCAGGGTAGGAAACAGCACATTCTCAAGTATATTAAGGATGTTAGCTAAGAAGGAAAAAGAATCATTCAGCCACGTACACTGAACTATAAGTCAGAGGACTATAGTAAGAATCAAATTATACCGACTTAATGACACACTATACACGCAAGTAATAAAATACTCACAGACTGGGACTTCTGAAACATCTGAGCAGAAAAAAATGCATTAGATAATACTTTTGTAAGAAAACAAACAATACAGATCACAGTGATCGACACTTAAAAATGCTACTGTTACATTTTAAGGTTACAGATTTTTCTTTCAAAATAACATTTAAACATTTCAATGTTAATACATTTGTATATTACAGTGAAAATTTGCCCAAATTTTCCAACACAACATTTGGGAGGACTTAATTTTATATATACCTTATACAGTTTATTAGATTTATAAATAGTGGGCTAGAAAATAACTGCCTTTCACTGACGTGGGTACAAGCATGCCCTGGTTTGGAATTGGATCCATTGTTGTCATTAACAAAACACTGCTTTTTAGAGCTCACTCCAGCCCTCACTGAATTGGTGTTTTCAGCTCCAGTGAGGCCACATCTTGATGTGTGCACCTGATCTTCCTAAAGATTGACATCAGTGAAACTAAGGAAGGACCCACCTCCACAACTGCTCAAGAATCTCTCCAGGGGCTTGAAGACCAAACCGTTACTGTTTCTCTGTTGGAAGGGTGCCTTTGGCCAGAGCAGATGCTCAGTGACAAGAGGTTGATTGCCATCCCTGCAGAACCAGGGCATCAAGAAAAGAAACATTCCTATGAACAGGTTCTCTTCTTGCACCTCCAAACTTCACGGTAGTTATGCTTCTCCAATGAGGTTAAGCCCTCTAGTGGGTGATCAGTAACTAACCATTAGAATAAATGCCTCCAGCCACCCAGGACACCAGCCTGATTCCATGAACGTTTCTCATTTAGAAAGCAAGTCTGTGGGGATGACAACACTCGACAGGATTAATGGGGCATTTTTACAGGCTCAGAGTTCTGTTCAGAAAGCACTTTTATTACGCTAAGAGCCTTTTGGTTGAAGGAATGACATGCAGATACCATCTCTGGCTATATTAGAAGCAATGTAAGTTTTATTTTCAGCCTTTTCATGAAAGAACAGCAAAACAAAAATCCCCAATTGTTACAAGGCCTTCTGTGACCAGAAAAACTAATACATCAGGTTTTCCCCATAACTGTGAAATCTACCCCTCAGGTTACTGGCATCAAGTATTGCATCTCCCCTTGCTTCCCCCAGTTTCACACCACCATAACTTTCTCTCCTCTCTTTTTTTTTTTGCCTGCAACTGACAGCTCTAACAGCTAGACAAAAATCACTTTTGGACAAGCCATGGCATAGGGTACGTATGTGCCAACTGGCAGGCCAGTACACACTTCCTAACCGATGAGTGAGCCCTTGCTTTTCAGTCACCACATGAGCCAAACAACTAAAACGCTTATTTTTCCTCATCCAAAGCTAATTAACATCCATCAAGATGCCAGTTTTCACTCATAGGAATTCAAGTAATCACATCTGAATTTAGCCCTGCATAGCATCTTTTCCTTAGGCTAGGAGGCAGAACATTACAATTTTACAGCAGCCAAAGAGCTAGAAAAATTTGTGAGCAACTCTATGACCAGGTAGAAACTCTTGAGGAACTCGCTGGATGATAAATGGGTGCAGAAAGGGGAAACTGAGGAAAGCAGACAATGCATGTTGCCAAATAGAAAACAAGTGTCTGGAATAGAATATCTCGTTCACTTGGTGTAAGACAGAAATCCTGTTATGTACATCAGTGACAGAATATACAACAGTGCCCTCTGTTTCAGCAGATGCATGAGGGGTTTGAACAAGAGTGTTCTACTTCTATTCAGGTCATGTAATGCAGTATTTTGTGGCAGATGCCAACAGCTAAAATGGGAGATGGATGGAGAATTCTTTTTCAGAAGGAATTTGGTCATGTTACACATATAACTCTTGAATAACTACACTTGAGTGAACATGCCTTAAATGTCTTTCTACAGAAAAACCAGATACATCATCACAAATATCAACACTTATAAAAAGCCATGAGCACCTGTTTTCCTAAACTAAAGCAAAAGGGCAAAATTGCCCTATTGTTTCCAGTTCCCAAGCCCATCACAAAGGAAGCCGGTTTACCTTTGTGTTGACCAAGCACGCTTGAAATGACCTACCATTAAACAAGTGAGAGAAGAAATACCACATCACTAGAAAGCCCAACAAAAATCTCAAGTGTCATGGTACTCACGTGCCAATACTGAAATTGCAGTTAAGTGTAAAACAGACACAGGAACACTGGACTTAGAGAGCAACCCAGCAGAAGCTGGGCTTTCAGTTGGTTAGTCTCCAATGTTTCTTCCAATTTCTCTCCAAACTGGTTTTCAAATGAAGAACCGTCCAGGTTTGTGCCTGTGTCTGTTGGTCAGCTCATGTCCAAGACCTCACTTGCAATCCTTTCACAGGACATAACAGGCTTTTCATACAGCCTTTTTTTGGCACATCCTGTGTCTTCCTCAGAACTTGACTCTTAATTTTTTGTCCCTGAGAGATCATTTCCAGAAATATCTTCAGTGGACAAGAAACTAGAACTTCCCCAACATTTCATGTTTGACAGACACACACCCTAGCTAGATCTTTGACAATTACTGTCAGATTTTCAACTCTAGGTTTTTCCCATTTACTTCCCTAAGGTCTTCAAATTGTCTCACCTGGCTCATGACATAAGCAACTGTCTGTCTTCCAAAGGGATTTTTCCCTTTCTTTTTGTTGAATCATTTAAGATTGTTCTCTGGGTCTACATCCCTCTGTGCCTGTACTGTGAGCATGTGGTTGAAGGATGACTCATTCAGGCCCAATCTTATTTGTAATAAAAAATACAAAAAATACAAAATACCATTTTGGATATGAATATATGGTGTTTGTTATTTTAAAAATAAAGGTTCCTACACTTAGATACTCTAATCCAGAAAACTGCCTAGTATTTCATATGGCAAGAGTTCAATAAACTTCCACAACTAATTTGGTTTTAACAACATACACTTTAAATACGTACTTCAGAATGGCTGCTTGAATACCCATTTAGTCCTTTGTTGAGGGAATTAGCCTTGAGGGGATAAATTCTTGCCACTGAGCAGGCACAAACAAAAGCAGTCCATGCTGTCAGACAATACTCATTGACATGTAGTATTTCATAGTGGTGTTTGGAACTTCACTCTTGGTGTGGTATTTCAGGTGAATATACAAAGAAAACAGAAGTCCTTTGCAAGAACATGAATTGCCAGCATAAACATGCATGTAGAGACATACTTCATGTGTTGCATTAGATTAGGGTGACAAACTAAGGCAAGCCACCTAACACACAATATAGAAGTTACTACCTAGGAGTCACATCCACATTCTTGTGCATTACTGACTAAGCCTGTAAACAGACATTTTAATATGGGAAGAGCATAAGCTACTTACTCCTCCTGGTTTGTGACACCAGGAAGAGCAGCCATCTAGGAACTAGAAAGGCTGCACATTTGTTTCGATTTCCCAGAAAGGCAAAGATTGAACCCTGCTTTAACTAACTACTATACCATTGCATGTACTCACAAAAAGCTAGGATGTAAACCTTCACATTCTCCTAACTAAACACTGATCAATGGGAGAAAGCTCTTCTTATTCCCAAGACCCAATATATCTAGACTTACTATGAAGGCATAAAAGAGAACTGCCAACAGCCCTCTGATTTTACTTTTAATGACTATAAATCTGTGCATCAATCTTAACAGTGGAAAAAAAAAAAAAACCCTCCATTCACACACACAGAAAAAAAAACATCATTTACAAACATCAAAATTATCAAATCATGTTTATTGACTGACACATGACTGTAGAACAATTTTAACGGTAAGACTTCTGGTAGCGTGCACGAGCACCAGGTCCTCCAAATTTCTTGGATTCACAACGGCGTGGATCTGCAACCAAGAGAGTCCTGTCATATTGGATTAGAATATCCTTGATTTCTTTCTTGGAAGCTTCATCAACATCTGTTAAAAAAAACAAAAAACAAAAATTAAGATCCTCAGTTTAGGAAGTATTCTGTGGAACAGATCTGGATTAACATTTTTTTCCCCCCATCAAAACTACCAGAAACCATACATTTCCACTTAAGTTTAACACAACAATCAAAACAACTTACATTTTTGATAGTAAGCCACCAGTGCTTTGGAAATAGCTTGACGGATAGCTGTTAAAAAAAATAACAGATACATTTAAAACTTAAACACAAAGTGCCAGTTATCTGAGAAGCTGTCTTGCTTTCTCCCAGATTGTCCCTTCCCTCCTTCACCTCCCCTCCTACATATTCCATGTGACCTTTACTTTGGCAAATCTGAAGGAAACTGTGCCAAGGGGCCACCCACAATTCATTTGAGAGCTGACAGTCAAGGAATTGTTCAAGGGCAGTTTCAATCATCTCCCAAATACTAATCTTCCACCTACAAGCAGCCAATTTCTAAATCCTTAGAAACACAGTTCTCTGTAATACAGTTCCCTGAAACATCTGTACTTTTTGACAAGGATAACACTGATCACCGTGCTCAAAGACTGAGGGCAAAAGGGACAGTAGGAAGGTAAGAGCCGTTCTTCTAGCAATCCTCAACACAACAAGCCTGTAGCATAGTACTACAGGAACCTAAACTCAAAGCATGTGTATGAGAATAACTGCAAAGGTGGGGTTAGGCTGTTACCTGTCAGAACACCAAGATGAAGATTCCTATGATAACCTGAATTTTCTGACCAAAACCAAATGCAATAAACTCCTAGACTAAAACATGTCTCTGCCTTTTAGGCAGCTTCAGCTCCACTTCATTAACCTATACCCAAACCAAAACACCAGAACAAGCTTATAATGTATGAAGAGCAACTCTATCAACAACTAGCACAAATATGTTCTCACTCCTCTTTGCAAGGGGAGAAACCTGACCCTTTGCAGGTCAGCTGGAATATGCCTTGAATATCATGGTAACTTGCAACTGAAGATATAACCTCTAACAATAAAACCCCTTTTCCCTTCTCCTAATCTTTCTGCTCAGCTGAACTGTCCTATCACGCTGCAAGATGCAGACTGTTTCCTCACATTCCCTTAACGTTTTACCAATTCACTTCATTCATCTTGCTCCAGATGTTACAGCTTTGAACGCAGACTGTTTCCTCACATTCCCTTAACGTTTTACCAATTCACTTCATTCATCTTGCTCCAGATGTTACAGCTTTGAACGCAGACTGTTTCCTCACATTCCCTTAACGTTTTACCAATTCACTTCATTCATCTTGCTCCAGATGTTACAGCTTTGAACGCAGACTGTTTCCTCACATTCCCTTAACGTTTTACCAATTCACTTCATTCATCTTGCTCCAGATGTTACAGCTTTGAACATAAAATACAACCAGTAAGCCCTTATGAAAAATTACATTTGCACAGTTCAAAAAGGAATAGAACATAAAGATGTGCAAGTTTCT
This sequence comes from Agapornis roseicollis, assembly GCA_002631895.1. Lineage (NCBI taxonomy): Eukaryota > Metazoa > Chordata > Aves > Psittaciformes > Psittacidae > Agapornis > Agapornis roseicollis. The sequence continues at coordinate 387,749 of NDXB01006185.1, read as the reverse complement.
ATTCTAAGCTCAAGCCTCTTAAAACACACAGCTATGTTGGCTCTGGCTGAGCTCAAGTCAGTTTTTCCCACAGCAGCCTTCCTAGTACTACTATTGGTAGCTCGAAAGGTGTTAGTAACACACTGGTGTTTTGGCCACCGCTTAGCAGTGCTTATACAGCATCCAGGCTGCCTCTCCAACATTTCTTGCTCACCAGTAGGCCAGGGGTGAGCAAGATCTTGGGAGGGGACACAGCCAGGACAGCTGACTCAAATCGACCAAAGGGATATTCCATACTGTATGACATTAAAAGCAAGGAGGAAGGTGGACATTTGTTATTATAGCATTTGTCTTCCAAACCAACACTATGTGTACTGAAGCCCTGCTTCCTGGGAAGCGGCTGGACATCATCACTTGATGGGAAGTAGAAAAATCAATCTTTGGTTTTCCTCCGCTCCCACACACAGCCTTTGTTTTTTGAACTGTCTTTATCTTTGCAGATGGGAATTTTTGTAACAGCAAGTAGTGATACGACAAGGGGAAACGGCTTTAAACTGAAAGAGGGTACATTTAGATGAGGTATTAGAAAGAAGCTCTTCACTGTGAAGGCGATTAAGGCACTGAAACAGGTCACCCCAAGAAGTTGTGGCTGCCCCATCCCTGGCAAGTGCTCAAGGCCAGGCTGAACTGTGCCTGGAGCAACCTTGTCTAGTGGAAGGTGTCCCTTACTGTAGTGTGGCAAAGGGGTTAAAACTGAACGATCTTTAAGGTCCCTTCCAACCCAAACCGTTCTGTGATTCTATATGGATCCATGAGGTTTTTTTCGATCTTTTTTTCTCTCTATTCCTGTCCTGATGAGGAGGGGAGTGATAAAAGCAACTCTGGTGGGCACCTGGCATCCAGTCAGTCAACCTACCACAGTGCCTGACCTGTTCTAGCCCACAACAGAGATTCCTGCAATAAATCATACCGTAGATTTGTGCTACATGACCACCACCTTTCACACGGACTCTGATGTCAACACCAGCGAACCGTTCCTTCCCCAAGAGGAGGACAGGTTCAAGCAGCTTGGGAATGAAACACAGAAAGAAAATTCATTAGTCATCAGAAACCACAAGAATTAGCACTTACAGTGAGTTTACAAGATGTGAAGTTATGCAAAGTTCTGAAAAACAACACCATGATTTTAGAAGCGTACACCCAAATTAAGTACAACTCTCACAGGGTTCTCTGCTAGTTCATCTACTAGTGGTAAGTTTCAGAAAACTTCACAGAAAAGCACATGTACACAGGAATTAAGAGCAAGGGAACAGTGTAAGTAGAATGCTGTAACTATATCATAAAACCAAACTCAGTTTCTTAAAATTAAAGATCTGAAGTAGTCTGTGTTTTTTTCCGCTATTCATTACACCTTATAGTTATGTAATCAGTTCTAGATTCAATCAGCAGTGTTTAAATAGCTATTTCTTTAAGTCCTAAACAATCTTTTAAAAAGGAAGGCTTTAAGTCCTCCCATTTATATTTAATAAAATAGATGTAAAGTGCCAAAAATACTTCATATAATTACATTAACATAAATGAAGCCAGTTAAGCAAAAAGCCCACCCTTCCCCACAAGGAAGCCACAGGTGGCCAGGTTTCTGAATTTTTCATGACAGCATTTCCATTTCAGGTAAAAACACACCAAAAATGTTGTACTGTCAGTGAAGCAAGCAACTCTTCTCCATCACCAAGCAATTATGCATATAATGACATTTTAGTATCTAAGCAGTCTGGGTCGTGCTTACCTTATACTGCAGAGTTCTCGGCTCAATCATTTCCAGAGGTCTTCCATTCACTTTAATGAGGCCATTTCCCCTCTTGCAGTGGGCAACAGCGGTTGCTGTTTTCTAAAAATCCAAATGCGCATAAGTACAGAATTTCATTGTGGCACTAACAGTGTTAATTTCTAATTAACAACGTAAAAATCTTAGGTTCAGGCTCAAGATCAACATCTCACACTAAACAACCACTCCTTACACTCCCCAGGTATCAAAGCACCATCTTAACAAAACTGTATTTTGTTTATAATTATCAACGTGACAGTTGTAAGACTTACTTATAAATGGAAGATACCCTCTCCGTTCTGCAACAAGGTATTTCCATGATTCATTTCCTCCAAAGAGCCTGTTACCTAGAATTACTGGAGCAGTGGGAACTTTACCTTACCACCACCATCTCGTAACACGGCCCTTACACACCGGCAATAAGCCAGGCCCCTACAGCCTGGGGACGACAGCAGCGGCCGCTGCCGAGTACTCTCAAGAGAACGGACAAAACTCCGACCCAGGGACCCCAGGCCCATTACCAAAAAAAGGGAACCCGTGCCCCCGCTTCGGCATAGCGCCGGGGACATAAAACGGTGCAGCACCTACGAAACGGGACACGTGGCCTGCGAGCAGGCCTCGCCACCGCGGGCCCTCCCTCGCTCCATCCCCGTCACACAACCCCGCCGAGCAGCCGGCGCCGCTGCTCCCCGGCTGGGGCCGAAAGACACCGCGCGCGCAAGGCCAGAATGCGGCCCAGCCCGAGAGCGAAAAGACGATGAAGCGGGCGCCGCGCTCCGGCCTCACCTTACGGCCGAAGACCTGGACGCTCTGCAGAGGCCCCTTGGCCGGCATGGTGACTCCTGCGAGAGAGAAAGAGAGAGAGGCTATGTTAGCGCGACCTGGTGCGAGGGCACAGGAACGGCAGCGACGGCCAGAGCCCACGAACACTCACCCTCCCCTCAGCGGCGGCACTGGGAAAAGGCCGAACGGGGCTTCCCAGCTTCTTCTCAGGGGCAGCCGGGCCGCAAAGCGCAACGTCGTCTTCCGGCAGTGCGACAGTGAGCCTAATCGCTTGTCCCCCGTGCGATCGCGTTTTCCGGCAGCTGGAGCTGGGCGGATCGGGCGAGGGCGGTTCGCGCTAGTCGGTCGGCGCGGCCCACGCTGAGGCGGTGGTGAGCCTCGGTGGGAGTGTTGCGCTTGTGGCTCTGTTGTGCCTTCTGGCGGGGCTGTAACTGATGCCTCCCCACTAGCACAGAGGCGAGGCACCCGGACCTGCAACCGTCCCGAGGGGATAGACGGGCGCCGGGAATGGTTTAGCGGGGTGGACTGCGCTTTTTGTGAGGCTTCCCGTCTCCACCTCGGCATGGTGGTGTAGGGTCTATTACCGAGGTCGCACATACAGAATTACCTCACTTTATCCCATTGATCGCCTTCATTCGGAGTGCTGTTGGACTCCGCAGACGCTGTACAGGCGTTGTCTCCCTTTCAGAAGCCAACTTCTGTCACCTGAAGCGTGCGTGCCTACTTAAATGCTGCAGCTTCTGAATGTGTCCGCCGGAGATACCCTGCCGCTTCGCGGGAGGAGCGCGGCGGGCCCGGCCTGGGGCCGGGCCCTTCCAGTCACTTCTGGGTGACCGGTTCAGTAGCCTGGGAGAGGGCAGCCAGTCCTCAAATGGGTGAGGTTAGGATAGAGCGCGTAGGGAGATAACCCACTGCCCCAGCTGTGACATGGATTACAGCAGCTTGAAGGACCTCAGGGATAGAGGGGATGCGTAGCCTGGGCAAAGCCTTTTCTTCAGTTACTTAGGAAACATCTAGTACCGACACCGAAGTGTACTTTCTGCTGCGTATTGCTATCACAAGCAGAACCCAGCTGGGCTTCTGGTATAAAGACAACAAAACGGTGCCTTCCCTAAAAGGCTTACTGTCACTCTCTGGACCTGTTTGAGATACAGCAGTGCAAAATACATAGCTGTTCTAAAGTTTGGTAAGCTGCCAGAGAAGATGAAGCATTAAACCCTGTATTCTAGCACTGTATGCTGAGGCACATTCAGGCAATTCTCTATGCCAAATAAATTGTCCAGCAACCATCAAGTTTAAGATCAAGTCGAGTTATTCTTAGATTCAGGGCATCCACAAATCAATTGAAGCTTTTGTCTCTGTTTTCCTAGTTTAATATATGTCATGTTGCTTTCAGACTGAAAATACTTTACTGCTAAGACTTGGTATTCAATATGCAAAATTTTCCAGAAGGACAAAAGCAGACTCTATCAATGAAGCAGAGTCATGCTCCTTATGTATTTTAAACAACAGAGATTTAAATTNATCCACAAATCAATTGAAGCTTTTGTCTCTGTTTTCCTAGTTTAATATATGTCATGTTGCTTTCAGACTGAAAATACTTTACTGCTAAGACTTGGTATTCAATATGCAAAATTTTCCAGAAGGACAAAAGCAGACTCTATCAATGTATTTTAAACAACAGAGATTTAAATTGCTATGATTAATTAGAAAGTTGACTGTTCGAATGCAACAATCAGTTCCTTTGTATTTGGACAGGATTTTAAATACTGAACATTAGTCATCAGTCATGTGGGGATTTGAACAAGCACTTAGCTTTATGCAATTTGAGTGATTAGTTCTATTCAAGTGAGTAGTACTGTGCAGAACATGTAAGATTTAGCACATCTCAAACCCCTGATTGTACAAAGCTTTAACATGTGACCTGAAAAGTGTTGTGTTTTCTGAGGGCTTTTTTAAGGCTGTTTCCTAGGGAACAGTGTTTATGCAGTCACACTTGTCTATCATTCTCTCTTTCCCCATCATCTGGGGAGAGGGAATGGTCGCCAATTGTTGGCCAGTTTCAGTTAGTTTTCACAGAAGAATAGAAATTTCAAAACCAATTTAGCTTGTACATGTTTGGTAAAAATAGGTGTATCTCTATGGAAGAGATCTTTTACTTGCATAATGAAAGCAGCTGCAGGAGCTGAAATATTAAAACATTACAAAACCATTACTTAAGTGAAAAGTAATACCTAATTAACCCAGTTAGGCAAAAAAAAAAAAAAAAAAG
>NDXB01006185.1:360151-380333 GCA_002631895.1 Agapornis roseicollis | reverse complement strand
GGGGAGGGATGTGAGTTTTGGCCTGGTTGGTTGGTTTTCTGGGATTTTATGTAGTTTGGAATTTTAAATAGCAAGGAACTGGACTTCCATGTGAACTCATTATGTTGGTTATCCACTTGGACTTTGTCAGCTCTCAAATCAAATTCACATGTAAGTTAAAAAGGTAAAAATTCTAAGAGGATGGCATTTTAGTTTCCACTTAACACAGAAGTATGTAGCTACTGAGAGTGTAAGGCAACAAAGTGTCAAGGTCAATATGTTAACAAGGCCAGCTGTAATGTGATTGTAAATTTCGTCATTTAAAGGAGAGAAAATCCTTTCCATGGAAAAATAGAGTGAGAATTAGTCAGATTATCTTCCTCATGTGTTATCTGAAACATTAATAGAAAGGTGAGAGGGATGGCAAAATATGGTGAGCTAGTTCTATATATATGTTGTCATAGAATATAACAAAAATAGTGATTGTAAAAGTAAAGGTGTATTTAGGAGGAAATATGAAGAAACATTTCTTCTACGTAGCCCATAATCACATTAAACAAAACTTATGCCTTGTGTCAAAGTATCCCAATTTGCAATCAAATCATATATTGTAGGATCTTTTTAGCAGAGTGGATAATTTTAACCAGGGAAAAGATAAGTTCATATTTCATGCGTGGTAAACAAGGCATATTCCCTGCAACTTCTACTTCAGACAGCAAAAACATCTCTGTACGCTTCTGAAGGCTTCTGTCTTGTATAGATTTCTGTGTTTTGAAACTCCATGAGTTCCTTCACTGAGAAGTATGAACCATTTCAGGAAAGAACGAGGGGGTTTTTATGGCAGCTCTTATAAGCTAAAAGATCTGGAATACCAGAATATAGCTCTCATATTACATTTTACAACTGATGCATGTTTGATGATAAAGTGTAATTAGCTAATGGATCCCATTATTTCTGATGCTTGCTTTTCACAGATCATACTCATCCAGGCTGCAGCTGAAGAGTTTTCTAAACCCAATTAGTGCAAGAATGCTATGACCAATGGAAAAATGTTTGATGCATGCCAGAAAACAAATCTTCCCAGCTCTTGGAAATATGTTCTGAAAACAAATAAGGATCACACAAGATTTTCGTATTAATAAATACTTTTTTTCTTAGGAAAATATTTAAAATCCAAAGCAAAATTTTCAGGTTAATTACCCTTCTCTAAGGAAGGTCTATAGCATAAGCTTGGGAAGGCAAGGACTTATCCTGATTGGTGTGAATACTGACTCCCACTTGCAGATTATAAATGTTAATATCACACTGAGATTGAAAACACAAGTAATACAGGCATTAACACAGTGACAGGTATATTCACACTGAAATTCTTTGAATGTAAGTAATTAGCAATACAATAGGTTACTCAGGATGCCACACTTAGCATTGCTACTTGGGAAAAATCACAATTAATGATTGTCTTGATTTCAGTTTTGCATGAAGAGCATAGCTCTTTGAGTACAATAAACAAAAGAAATAAAAAGCCCATCTTTGATCTGAACATAGAGACAGACATTATTAACTTCTTATTTTAGCTCTGTTACCTGACATTACTGGAATCTGCTGTGATTGAAATTTACAACATGCATCCTATTTACAGTGGCTGGAAAATCATACTCTCAGTTAACATAGTTCAGTTTTAAAGTGTATTAGCTGCTTGGTCCATATGTTAAAGGATAAAATCTAAAAATCTAGGGCTTAGATTTGGAATATGACTTCATCTGTGTTTGACCTTTCTTGCAATACAAGGCTTTCATGAAATTTATTGAAACTAAATTCGAATTACTTTAAACTCTCCTGTTGTATATTCACAGAAGCTGCTCTTAAGTACGTGTACATGAGCTCATACACTCACACTTTCATATGTCAACAGGAATCAAAGTTGTAAGAAGCAGACCGGGCAACAACCCAGTACCCCCAAGCTACACAAATAAGCCAACAAATAAATAGAATCATGTACATGAAACAGTATTTTTTTTTTTAGAACAGAACAGCATCTCAGAGCTTCCTGCTGTATTTTGCTGCCCCTGGAGGCTGCTGCTCAGCTTAGTTCCCTTTTTTAGAAACCAAACACAGCAGGGTCCAGTGGGATCCAGCTGCCCTTTCTCAACTCTTCTACAGAGAGAGGAGTTTTCATGGGTCTTAGCTTCCGCAGGCATGTTGGGATCCTTTCTGCTTTTCTGTGTTCAAGAAATCTGGTTTAGTTATGTTCAGATTACAAATAGGGTATCGCACTCTGTGATCTGTAGGTCTTCATTTATCTTTAAATCTTGCTTTTGATGTAACGCATACAGAAAGTTGCTATTCTTTACATAGATAAAAAGATGTGATTATTGTTATTGACTGCAGAAATAGACAATTTAGCATACACTTCATTTGCTGAAACATCAGTCATTGTTTAGAGCAGAAAGAGGTAGATTTCTGTGAAGTTATATTAATTTCTACTGAGGTAATTCCTATTTATGATTTTGAATGTGTTTGTTGTTTCAAGTGAAACATTTTCTGTTGCTTGTGGTGAGAGGACAGATAAGGCAGAAGTATCAGAGCTCATGAACTGTTGTATACTTAGTGACCTACCAGAGGACTGAGACATTTTCTTCAGAAACTGGAGCAGTTGAACTCTGAAGGATAATGAACCCTTTTGGCAAGCCTTTGTAGGGGCTCCGGATGGAAAATCTTGTGTTTGTGAAGCAGAGAGAGTGAAATGTAGTGACTGCCCAGCTTGTAGCACTAAGGGAAATAAATGCATTTTCATCACACAGGGCTGAATGCAGGAATCATGGGATCATCAAACCCAACAGGAGTTTCCATCTGATACAGGATCGATAAGGTGGTTGTTACCTGTAGCTCTTGAACTGAGACAGAGGTTGGTTCTCAGTGCCTTCTTACATTGTAATAGCTGATGCATTTTAAAGTAATATCTCCACCCTCACCTATCCCTTTGCTCAGGAACAGTGGTGAAGAAGTCATAGGCTCTGGTATCTCCAAATATCTCTTTTGTAGTTTTTCCCTCCACTGTTCCCAAGAGAATCCAGCCCATAATATCTACCCACTAGGAGATCTGCACAGTTCACAGAAACACAAACACATGCATTATTACAACACACGTATTAATTTTTTTTTTTTTTTTACAAGATCAAAAACAGATAGAAAAAATAAAGTGCTGTGGGAAAGCTTTTACCAAATAAAAATGTCTGTGGAGGCTTGATCATATGTGGGCCTGTGAATAACACTCAGGAGACTATAAACTTTAGACAAACCAGATGGTTAGACAGCAAACCAGATGCTTTTATTTATGCAGAAAAGTTCACATTTAGTGAGGTACTTTGTTCTTCTAGAGAAGGCTTTGCGCAAAAAGTAAAATTGTATTTGTGTCCTGGGACAATGGACTGGAACATTCATACAAATGTAAGTCTTATTAAGTAGTCCGTTGTCCTTTGAATAGAAATATTATCATAATTGTATTGTTGGAATACTCATTGGCTGCTCTGGTCCATGGTGTTTCTTCTTTTCGCTGCAGTAGCATCCAGAGGCTTTAGTGATGATTATGAGCAGCTTCTGTTACATGTCATAAAATTGCATAGCAAGATGCAGTCCTTGCTCAGAAAGATTTAGAGTCTGAGGAAAATGGAATGTAACACAGGAGTGGTCAATGAGGAAAGTAAGAGAGAGACTATAGGCTGTTACTGATGGATTTCAACGAGGAACTAACTCTCCTTTTCAGTATCTATGAATCTTCTAGACCTTTGGGTTTAGTTTTACTGCAAACACAGAAAGTACATTTGTATTAAGTATAGGCACACCAACTTCCCGCTCTTTAAAAGCTGCTTCATCAAAACCTGCTAAAATCTCAAGGTCCCTTGAAATGCCCTGTTTTGTGAATTGTCATCTGTACTCATTCAGCTGGGCTTCAGCCACTCAGCTGAAAGTAACTGTTGCCCTGTCTGAAGGGGGTCAGTTCTCTGACAGAATGATAAACATATGGTCAATTCCAGGTTATTTCAATGCAAAGTCAACATCTTAAGCTAAAAACCTTACATTAGCTCTACTGTTCAGGCAGTAGCCTCCAGTAACACAGCAGGCATAGCAGCTTCTCATCTATAATGCCTTAACACAACTCTTTCGAGTGTTTATGTCATCATTTCATAGGAGCATTTGACCCAGATTTTTTTGTTTATTTTTTCCTGATGGTGCTACCTATAGCTTCATGCTGATCTTGGAAAAAAATATTCTGGAAAGTGTATTTCCACAATCCTAATCTAGGTGTGGCATAGTGCCACGTGCATTGTGATTAGCAGATTAAGAAGCAAAAGAAATTGCTTTAGTGATTTTCTTAATGTAGTTTGAAAAAACCCTGGACAAACAGACACATTAACTTTTGTCATCCATTCCTTATAAAGAATGGCACCTAAATTGTAAACATCTCTTCATCAGAGATCTATTCTGGACTCTCTTCCTATTTACATTCCATCCAAATTTCAGCTTTGCTGAAAAGTTCTTCCCTGTATTGTTATTCAGCTACTGCTTCTATGAAAGTGTTCTCTAAGTATTACTTCTGCTCAGTAGAGCTATGGGGATTCAGAAGATACAGAGGAGATAAAAGATTTCACTGATAGCAGAAGTGTCAGACTGATCTAAACATTAGAAAGACCCCTCATGAATTTTCCTGGAAGTACTAGCTTTCCAAAATAAATATCACAGAAATCATGGCAATAGCATTGCATCTATGAGCTACAACAAAAGGAAAATACATATTTTTAAAAGTCAGAATTACTTATTTAACTTTATGGCAATCAAAATCAAGGAAAAAGTAAAGTACTTCAATATTAGAAAAAAACTGACCTGGGAAAAATAATCAAACAACCACTGAGCACATCAACACAGAAATTACAGTTCCCATAGAGAATAGGAGACCATATACATTTTTAAACTGTAAAAGAAATGAGGTAAGAGTTTTCTCTAGGTATTGAATACAGACATTGAATGGATGCTGGAGAAATAATAATGCCTTCCAAAGCAAGACACCTCTCACAGTGTGAGATACTGATGCTTTGTACATAACTCTTCATGATCGTAACAGGCACCTTGGATGTTGTTTCACTTCTGTAGGTGAGGTGCTGCTTTGGGCTCCATGGGAATGCCTGAGTTTGGCAGATTTTCTTCATGAGGAATAAAAATATCATGTATAAACCATATAGCAACAAAGATATTACTCATAGCAGCGAAGAATAATCCTCCCAAAGTGATTGTTGTACATCAAATACTATGTTGCACCTTGAATACTGTGTTCAGTTTCGGGCACCTCACTAGAAGAAAGACATTGAGGTGCTGGAGTGAATCCAGAGTAGGGCAAGAAAGCTGGTGAAGTGTCTCAAGAACAAGTCTGATGAGAAGCAACTGAGGGAAATGGGGTTGTTCAGTCTGCAGAAAAGGAGGCTCAGTGGAGACCTTATCATTCTTTACAAGTACCTGAAAGAAGGTTGCAGCAAGGTGGGGGTCATTGACTTCTGCCAAGTAACAAATGATAGGACAAGAGGAAATGGCCTCAAGTTGCACCAGGGGAGCTATGGATTGGATTTAGGAATAATTTCTTCACTGAAAGGATTGTCAAGCCCAGGAACAGGCTGCCTGGGGAACTGGTTGAGTCACCATCTCTGGAGGTATTTAGAAGGTGTAGATGCTGCACTGAGGGACATAGTTTATTGGTGGACTTGGCAGTGCTAGGTTAAGGGTTGGGTTCAATTAAGTTAAAGATCTTTTCTAACCTAAATGATTCTATGATTCTAGGATCACTGTCTGCAGTCTTACACAGTGAAAAATACTTTTGATGCAAGCTTGCAAAGTCTTGTAAAGGAGTTTGGAGAGTAATATACGCATGGAAATGCAAGTTCTGGTGATTTTATACCACACAGAAATTAGATGGGAAATGAACCATGCAGTTTTCAAAAATACTTAAAATGTATATGGCATTTAAGTGCCTAACTCCCAAAGGAATACAGAACTTCTTCATGGAGCCTGAGTTCTGTTTGCAGAATGACACAGATATATAGTCTACATGTAATTGAATGTTAATTAGATTAGGCTTTTTAAAGTATCTATAACTTTTGAAAATAGGACTTCTGTTCATTATAATTAGAAACCTTTGAAACATTTACTTTCCATCTAGTATGCTGTCTGTAGTGACAGTTTCTAGCAAATCCTGAAAGCAAACAGGTCAAGTATCTCACATACAGGCCAGGGTTGTCCTTGGGACAAATGCAGCAGAGTATTAAGGGTTGAAAAAATGTATTCCATGGGATTTAAAGATAAGCTGAACTGTTACTCTTATAGAAACACTTTTTTTGAAGAGCTAAAAGTATTCAAGTCTGTTTATTGTGCATTCTGGACTTAGTTGCTAGTCATTTATTTTAAGAATTAGAGTATTTTGACAAAAAAACCCTTGTATAATCTCTACAATGTAATTCCATTCCATGGTTGGTGACATTTTAGATAGATAAGCCATCAACATAGCTTTTCACAATCTTCCATCATCCCAAAATCAGTTTAATGGTAATTATGTATTTTTGCCACCTCATATGGAGTTGATAAAAATTGTCCATAGACAGCATCACTTTTCAAATCTACTGGAGTTCAATTTTAACATATTTGATGTTTACACCTTTTTTATTAAAATAATAGAACACTTGAGATTTTCCATATTGTGTTAATTTTAAAGCCATTATTCATACAATTCACATATAATAGAAATAATTTAATCATGTTTCAATAAAGTATTAAAATACAATATATTTATTTTTTTTTTGAACATAATTTTTTGCAGTTAGCTTTCTCTCCTATGAGCTTAACAGGACACAAGCCTTTCAAACAGCACAAAGAGTCAAACCATCGTTTGTGGAAAAAGAACTAAAAAGATCATCTTGTTTGTGTGTGATCTCAGCCTGTGCGTGCATGAATTTCCTCTAAGCAATTATCAAATCCTCTGAATACAAAGACTTAAAATAACCAATAGTTATGACTGAACATGCACAGAACCCTTGCCTTTAGCATCACAAGCTGCACAGTCCCCGTCAGTCCTCCTGATTTAATTTTAATTCGGTGCCTTTATTGATTGCTCGCAAACTGTGGCCATTTGGAAACCATAGCAACTGAAATCCTGCTTTATATAAAGCAGTGTCAGTGCAAACTTGTCAGAGTTTGCAATCCACATTTGATCTAAAGTCTCTAGGTTCTTTTAATGCCTGCCTGTTTGGATTTCAGATTTTGTTGGCATATGGCCTGGTGTAACATGTGACAACAGTTCAATAGGTAGCTCTGGTCCAAATGACAGAACTCTAAAGAATATATGTAGCTATTCTTTTCCAAAATTCCAGAAGAAATAATGACTTTATGAGCTGTTCTGAGAATGAGAAAATAATCTCAATATGCACTTTCTTTCTGCTATTCCTGTATTAATTTTCCAGAGGAAAGACTGCACAGAGGGTTTAGATCAGACAGAGGGTTTATACCTCTCACCGTGCCAGCTCATACCACTTGAACTGCACTGTAAGGACCAACTGATGATTTCATATGTGACAGTTGCATAACTATCTAGTGATCAGACCTCCAGCCCTTCTAATTTGAGCTAGATTTGAAATCAGCTCACTTAAAGTGACCTTGCAACTTCCATCATCAGTTCAGGGTCCTGCAAAAGTGCTGTTACCAAAGGCTGCCTCAAACACAACTGAAAACCTCAGTGGGGTGTTTTATTTCAGTCAATGATCTATTCAACTGTTTCCTACTCCACACATGTATTCCTTCCATCTCTCCCCTCCTTGCAAATTCATTCTTCATCTTTCATCCCTTTGTCTCTCTTTACTTTGTCAGAGGAGTGTGACAAGCCTGGAACAGACTCGGTGCTCATCTAAGCGCATGTGGGTGGTAGGGGATGAGGAGGGTGAAGCCAGGCTAGCACACAGCCCTACATAGCTGTGAGTGCCCTTGGGACATGTAAGGGGGCACCACACTGGGTGGGAGTTATTGTCAGCTGCCATGGGGGTGAATGCTAAAGCTCCCTTAGCTTTTCCACCACCACGGAGTGAGAGTCACACCTCAAACCCCATCATTACATAATGGACAAGCTAAACTGAAGTGTGTTTGTACTTAGATTCACCTCTTCTAATCCCTACTAAAGAACAACTAGAAATCAGCTGGTTTACACTAGTTTCACTAACTCAGAAAATAGTGCTTGAAAAGCTGCTGTAAAAAACTTTGATGTGGAGCCACATCAAAGGGGCTGCTTGTGAAGGTGGGATAAGCCAGGCCCTGAGGGCAACCCCAGTGCTGTACCAAAGGGGAACCATCCCACAGGGGCTGAGCTGGGGGCTGCTAATGGGGCCCATTTCACCATTTATTGTTTGGTTTTGCAAGCTGGCTTTCTTTTTGATTTGTCCGTTTCCATGAAAATCCTGCAGTCCCTGGATGCTACCGGCTTCTCAAGAGAAATACAGACACCTTAATTTGTTGGCATTTTAGTATAAAGATGTCATGAATTGATTAACTTTTTGTGAGCTTCTGTCATTTTGACCTCTTCCATGGCTCCTCTGGTAGCTGCAGTATGAGAAGCAGTGCTCTAACCAATAGTTTGTATTGTCAGCAAACTGCTTTGTTAAATTAACAAAGATTAAATTATTAAAGTTAACCTGAAAGCAAACAGGCAGCTTTCTTTAACATGGATCCATTTTTACTGAGATGCCTGCTGGTGTGTAGATGACTGTAGTATTTATTTGTAGTGAAGTTGTCTCTGGAGGCCTCCACCACACTAAAGTGTTTGCTGTTCTCCTCTCCTTTGGCACGTGCATCCGGCATCACCCCACAGCCGAGAGACCTAAAAAGAAACAGGAACCCGGTGGGTGGTGAAAGAAGCTACCAAATGGACCCAGGAAAGGACGAGCAGGCAATGAGAAGCAGAGCTGCGGGCTTAGCTGCTGAGCCCTCGCCTGCTGCTGCCTTCACTGCACTCCACTCCGCATTACAGTTGGGTCCCCTCTGTTAACACGTTGTCACTGATGCCTACATGCTTCCCCCACCTCCCTTTCTCATGATTCAGTCTCAAAAGGTTGTTTCTGCTGCCCCAGGAGAGCAGCAGGAAGCCCCAGTCACTCTGTGTTTCCCACTCTGTCTCATAGCCCAGACAGATCCCTGGCTGTGCCAGCTTAACTTGCACACCCGTGCCTCCATCTTGTGCAAGAGCAGGAGGGATTAGGGTTCTCATTTGTGACTTGTTCTGCAGCACTGAAACACATGCCTTCTGGTACAAGCTATACTTACCTCCGTGTTTAGGTTACTTTAGCCCACATATTGCATGTTTTTCTGGGGGAAAAAAAAAAAAAAAGAAGCCCCAAAAACCAAAACCCAAAACCCACCATAAACCAGCTTCACTAGTTTGTTCAATCTGCTCTGTGGCACTCCAGCAACACAAAGCAACTGTAAAACCTGCTTAATTGGGCAATTAAACTTTATGACTGCTCTGCAACTCTGAAGTGGTAAAAGGCAGCCAGAACCTACCAGGAAATGTCACCCATCAGCTGGAAAAACTAAGGATGCACAAACAGCTCCTCAGACCATCCCCCAACCTATGCAGAGAGCATCATCTCTGGCCCGGCTGGGCTGTGCTGGCTATAGGATGTCCAGAGGACAGGCGTACACAGAGGATAGGCAGAGTTTACCTTTGGAGGAATGCAGGCATAGCTCCTTCTTTAAAATGTACTTTTCATTGTTTATAATGCAAGTCCACAGAAGATAATGATGCTTGAGGCATAAAGATGGGACCTCGATCTCATCAAATCCTTAGGCTATGTGTGAGCAGAATGCCCCCTGAAATCCCCGGTGATGTTTTTAAGATAAGATCTTACTTTTCAGGAGCACCGCTGAGGTAAAATTTTGTCTTTGCTTCTATAGAAAATAGAACAATCCCACTGCCAGCAGCCTCATCACCGTTTTGTTAGGCATTTTTGGAGACAGTTGTAGTCCCTGGCACTGTTTGTTAAAAAAACTGAAAGTAACAGAAGTGTTCTGAGCACAGGAGGCAGGTCTGGAAGCAATGCTGGTCTCAGTCTGCACACTGAGTCTGCTCCTGATCCCCTGCCTGACACTGAACCAAAGTCCTGGGTCTGAGCACTACCTCCTTTGGCAAAGCTGAGGTCTGGGTTTGAAGCTTGCATTTTAAACCTACCCCTTCAAATGTTTCCTGTGACTATGTGGTAGTATTTGCTTGAAACACCTCTTCCGGAGGCGAGGTGTTGAATATGCCAGGAAGGGGTTAAGTGGGTCTGGCTGTTTCATAGAGGCAGGAATTTTGCTATTCCCTAAGGAAATGGGATCTACTTTCTAGAAGAAGAAGGGACATGGGCTGTGCATGGGTCTGAACTACCCACAGAAAAGCTCAAGATAAATTACTTCGAGATTGTAGCTGGAATACGCAGTTATTGCTCATGCCCTTGTCAGTGACAACTGTCTCTAGGAAGAAGAGTTTTTATTCTAAAGCAGGAAGATTTAGTTTAAGGTTATGTAAGTAAAGCACCCACACAAAACCTGCTATTCCTTTTTCTCACTCCATTCACATTAAGAAATATACTTGTTCACTTATAAAGGACTTGTTTTGCACTTCTCTTAGCAGTGCAAGTAGCTGGGAAATGTCCCTTTTAGGTTTTGTGGCTGCTTGGTTACCACAGCTTCTTGCTATCCAAATAGTCAGGGTTGTGAGATGGGGAGAGATAAACACAGGCAGCAATTGTGGCTTCCTGCCACCAGCCCTGCTCAGAAAGCAAGAAAGTAATAGCAGATGAACTGTTTCTGCAGCGGCAGTGGGAAGCTGTGGCCTCACAGGAATAGGGCAACTGAAAAACACAGCCAAATATCCTGAGAGCAGGATAAGTAATGTCAAATAATGGGCTCTCCTCTAGATCCACTTTGCTTGTGCAACAGTTTTGAGACAGCTGTTACTCTGTCAGGAAATAGACCGTGTAGATATGCATAGAAAGTATCAGGTTTGAGGTAATGCAGTGACAGGATGCTGTATATGCAAAACTTACTTTGGTGGCAGCCAATATAACATATACAGTGATGTAATATAGTAATTTATCAGCTGCGATCTTTGCATCAGCATTGGCTAAAATAACTGTCAGGTGCTGAGTTTTGTCACCTGACCATACATTTTCCTTGTTTATTCAGTTTTGGAAACCATGGCTAGAAAGGAACAAAATCAGCTGATGGAAGAAAAAATAAGAGACATGAAACAAACCAATAAAGTTGAAATTAGAGAAGCACCAGTGGTGCAAAAGAGGCCAGATCCAAAACACAAACAGCTCTCAAGCAAACCAGCCTTTCCCTTCACTTCTTTAGGATATGCAGCAGGCAGTTTTCCCATCAGGAACTGCAGGACTCATTTCTGCTGCCATCGGGCTTTGTAACAGGAGTTTAATCAGAACCACTTCTGCAGTGGGAGGGAAATAATGTCTCCTGTTTGTTGTTTTTTAACTTTCAGCAAGGTTGCATGGGGTGCAATTAACCAGTGCTACCAGTAGCTAAGCCCAACCGCGTTTTACACTGAAGGAAAATTACCCAATGCTGTAGGTGGCATCTGGGAGGCACACTTTGCTGTGGCCTTTGGTTGCATCACTTCCTGAAAAAAAGATTGACTGATGTGATATATTTTTATTCAGCTTCTTTCTCAAACCACACATTACATTTGTGTGCCATTGGCAGAGTTAGGTTTTGAAGAGATGCTCAAACCAAGGTGCACTGTATTTTAACATAAGCTCTCCCTGACTTTTCCATATTGTTTTTTCTCTCTGGCATCTTAGAATGGAAACTCCGCTAAAGCACTGTTAAAAAAAAGGGAATGGTTTTATTGAGTTAAAATTATATTCCTTGCAATATTTATCATCATTTTAATTCACTTTACTTTGGGCTGTCTTCAGATTTTGCTTTCTGAACGTGCTACAGATTTCCAAGTTGACAGTGGGTAACTGAGGATTCAAGCGCTGGTCAGGATGCAACTGGAGTTTTAACTCACAGGAAAGTGTAGGAGGCAGCTTAGAATTTAAGGATTTTTTTTTTTTCCATGGGAAAAAGATACCTCTTCTTTGTCCCCTGTGCATGGGAGAGATGTGAATGAAGGGAGATCTGACAATTTCCTGCTTTCCTAGTTAGCAAACCCATGACAGCAACTGTCCGCATCCTACCCTTTAGCCTACTATTTACCACCAACTGTGTATTTCAGATGAAATTATTAACAAAATCGTGTTTAATTATGATACATTACACACTCAGATTCAATTTCTACCAGGACTAGAACGGAACACAACTCTGGGAAACGGTGTTTCAATTTGTCTGGTGCTTCTCTATGACATTGTTTAATCAAACCCATTTGTTTCACTGAATTAGTCTTGATTATGTTTTTACTATTAAATGTGTACTAGGCAACAAGTTTAGCTTTGAGAACTAGAATTTATTCTTTTGTGTGTTACAACACTGAAGGATATGGGATGACAATCAAAAGTAAACATTGTTCATCTCTCAAAAATGACAGCTCATCCACTGAGCTGTGTGAGCACTCAACTGTAATAAAAATACAAATGTGCTTTTTCTGTAGTTGTTTAAATCTATATATTTAATTCTTATTTTCAACTCATGTGCATATGATGAAACAGCTCAGAATCCTGTTTCCAACAATGATTGCTTGGGACAAAAAATATGTTTGAAGAAGAATCATGAACCAACAAATTTCCTCCCTTTCCTCTAGACCTCTAAAGATGATGCTACCACTGCTTACCAAAACTGATCACAGTATTCACATCTGGATCATGATTGCACAGTCAACTTTTGTTTTGTTTTGTTTATTTAGCTTTTGACCACTGGCGATCATTGTGGGCATTTCTAGCTGAATATCTACTAAGTATTTCTTAGAATACCCTTAGATACGTACACCTCCCTGTGTCCTAAAGTGGAAGCCTATCTTCCAGACATGGTTTTGTATTGCAGTCTGATGGCCAAGTCCCTAATCTTATATCGTCTGCTCTGGAGTTAGTACGTATTCAGAGGATGGAAGAGCAATCTTCAGTTTAGGAAACAGTGGATTATCAGAGATTTTTCTGATAGCAGAAAACCAGTTTGCATTAAAAATTAATCTCTTTTAAGTCTTGTGCTTGTCTGCTCAATAATGTGTCATTTCCACAAAGGCTATGAGACACTGGAAAAAATAAGCAGTAGGCCGTGATATGTATTAATTAAAATGATGACCTTAATTATTATAGTTTTTTATATTAGCATTGAGGCATAATATTAAAGTACTTAATTTAACATAGTGAAAATACCAGAGCAATAACAAGGCATACTAAGCTGCATTCTGTTTTTTCCTGCTTGGCGGTGCTCCTTATGGATCCCTACTTAACTTACTGCCTATAAAAAGACACTAAATGAGCAGCACCTGGGAAGGTCAAAGAATGAGTCTTTGAAAACTCTTGTTCAAATATGCCAACAAAAAGTGGAGAGAAGTTACTGTAGCACTAGCACAGGAATTTGTAAGAGGTAAGGAAGGCTGGCTGTAGCCATATTAGGGCTGTGGAAAAGGCATGATTTTGCTTCTTCGTTATTGATTGTATCTGAAAGATCCTGTTTTCCTTCTCCTGGACGTGTCTTGTACAGATTAGATGGATATCTGTTTACACTGAAAAGAGGTCCTACCTTAGCTCTTTGTTTACCCTGCATAATAACAACTTCTACAGAAAAACATACATTTCTTGCTGCTCTGCTCTGTAATTGTTGATGGAATCTGTCTTATTCCAATTAAAATGATAAATCATGGGGGCATGGTAAATTTCCCATGCTTTAATAGAGCCCTGCTTGAGACAGTTGTGTTCAGTTTGTCGTGTTGTGTGGAGGCTTGTTACTCAATACCTCTCAGTTTAGATGAAAGCTGCTTTTGTCTGGGAGCAGGAGCTGGAATGCCAAGACATGGCACTGCTGCAGCATGCAGCTTTCCTTGCTGCCATGGGGAATAGGTGCTGGGCTGCTAAGCCACCAGCTTCCCTCTGCTCAAAATCAAGATCTGTTGAAATGAGCACACCTCTTAAATGCTTCATCACTCTGCAGCTTCTGAGCAGCATCCTTATCAACCTATTACGTTGTCTTTTATAAATGCTGCATCTTTCTCCAGTGATGGATAAAGCAGATTTGTGGGGCACCCCAGGACCATACTGTGCCTCATCTATGACCAGAATGGTGCAAGTTCCATTTGCAAAGTGTTCCTCAAAATAAACAAGCAAAAAATATGGAAATACTTAATGCTGCCATTGTGCATCCACAGATGCAAACTGTTTATGGCATATTAGAAATAATTTTTGCTTCTAGTCAGTATTTCAATTTCAAAGATCTTTTCATAAAAATACTATTATAGTTTCATTTTCATCAAAACATTTGCTTTGAAAAGCAAGATTTTGCACTTTCCTCCCAATTTTGATTATTGAGTTTTAACTTAAAATATTGAACATCTTATTTTACTCCATAATTTCCATTGTAGTTAAAATCCACCACTGAGTACCAGAAATTCTCCATTTGTTTCATTGGAATGTGGGCGATGGCCACATGTGTAGTTTTGAAGAGTATCAAAATGAAAGTACGACTTCTTCAGAAGCTGTCTGCAGTTTTCATGTTTCCAGCAGAATGCTCAATTAGAACGCCAGACCCGAGAGTTTTATTTATCTTTATATTTGAACTCTGGGTCTATTGTACCAAGGGTGACTTGACATTTTTGAAAAATAAAAGACATTTTTCTGCCCTCTTCATATGCTAACACATCAGTGAGCAACTGTTCCAGCACACAAAAGCAAGGGACGTGAAGTTTATTTTGATTTCTGAGGGCTTTTACTTTTCTGCCTCCAAAGGACAGGAGTAGTAATGAAGTGCTTTAAGTACTTGGAAAAATAGTACACCAGGATTAGCTATTCGACAAGTTTCAAGATCATGATGGGGGCAGCCTGGACTGTCTCTAAAGTTGCGGAGTTCCCCCTTTTCTGAAAAGAGGAACAGTATGAGGCAATAGATACTCAAAATAAGCAGATTTCACCAGCCTCAGAGAATGATAGGAAAAGTCAGAAGGTAACAAATAAGCTGGGAGACTGGTGAGTGGGAGAGCAAGATGCCACTGCAGAAGGTTCTGTTACCCACCTGGGTGCAAAAGAACTCTAAAACCCCCAGCATGGCTGCAACAGTAAGAGGGCAACACACTGCTGGAGAGGGAAAAAACAGAAAGGCTTGGCGGTAAGGAGTAACAGGAAATCTTTCTGTAGTTGCACTAACAGTAAGAGGAAGGCTGATAAAGCTTTGGTCTGCTGCAGTGAGGGGAAGAAAGACCTAAACAGATGATGCTGGAAAGGCTTAAAGTGTTTAATGCCTTTTTGCTGCAGAACTCTCTGCAAAGGACATCTGCTACCAGATGGCTGGCACAAATCACCCAAGTGACAAAGAGCTAGGGTAAGGGAAACACAAGCACTTAAGTAAGTTTAAGATTCCAGAATCATCTGCTAAGAATGTCACCTGATAAAATTCATCCTGAAGCATTAGTCAGGGTAAGCCTAGATCTGCTATTGGGGATTAACCTCATTCAAATGTAGCCAACTGAAAGTTTGGCATCCAGTGCAAACTTTATTTTAGGGATCCCTGGCTTGCCCCCTAGAATCCCACCCACCCTGCCCACAGCCCAGGACCCCATTTCAGTCCAGGGGTCTCCAGGTCCCCACAGCCCTGCCCTGCAGGAATACTTAAGCTTAAAAATGTATTACCAGGTGGTCTCATTCCCTTTTCAGTAAATACATCTAGATAAGGAAGGGAGATATCCACCAGCCCCTGTAACAATGCAGATTAAATCTTTTCCCTTTCATGCTCCAGAGTGCGCGGAAGAACCATTCCAGAATATCTGCATCTGACACCTGTTCCCTCCACATCCTGACCCTCGTGCAAAATTACTTTGTTTTCCCAGCATGTCATTTAAAAGAAGGTATTTGCTCCACACATATCTGTAATGCTTGCTCAGCTCTTAAAAGCTGCAAGTATTCTGCACCTGGCAGATTGCATAATCTGGCCCGATGAAAGAGAAATATGGTCAATAAGCCCTTAACATAACCCTTTCATCTCTCTTCTTGCCAGCAGCTTGTCTCTCTGCAGTTTCCTTTTAGAGGGTGATTTGGAAGTTTCTTTTGAGTAGCTTACATTTTATCTCTGGTTGGACATGAAATAACTCCACAAGCTCTACTGGAGGGAACATGTTGTTCTGCTATCATAGGCACAGCTGCCTGGGCAGAGGAGAGACTTATTAACAATAAGGCATCCAGATAAAGTACGTAGATACCTGCAAAAAAAATTGCTACCTCACTGGAGATATTCTATCGTGCAGCACAGCTCTTCTGAGAACCCATTTGGCTACTGAAATGAAATAAAAGGAAAGGACAAACACCCAGATGATCCTTTTTAACCAGTTTAATTAAAAAGGAAGCCTAATACCTACTTTCACTTCCTTTCATTTTAATCAAGGAAAAAGTGCAATGTAATTCGTGCAACACAGGCAGCCCAAATAATAGAAAAAACCTGCTGCACAGTTTTATCAGCTTAATCTTTCTCTTCTGAATGTCATTTGGTGTGTGCTCAGAACTCATATGGACAAAATCCTTCCGAAAACATTCAGAGGGAACACTGCCAGACTTGGTGGCTGTGTCCTAGTTAAACTCTCTTTCCTCTTTTAGCTTTTGCTCATGAAAGATACCCAAACAAGACCATCTATCAGCAGAAAGGTTAATTACAGAGGTGTCCAACTGCTCTGTCAATAGAGAGGGAAATGTGATTTATATATTTTTAATGGAAAAGTACCAGTCCTTCACCAAACGTACTTCTTGTTCAGCAGACGTGACTGCAGTGGTGACCCCAGAAGAGCCGTGATAATCTCAGTCCCCTGTTACTCCTGAGTCAGGAAACTGCCTCTAGCACCATTTCAGCTGCTTCCTAAGCCCTCTGAGTGTGTAGCTGATTCTGCTAAAGAGGCACGATTTGGAAGGATCGAGGATATTTCTATTTCTTTAACTGTTTGGAAGGGACTTCTCTTGCTTCCTTTACCACGCTCCTTTCATGCTATTTTTGACTGGCAGTATTTCCAGATCTAGATTGTTGCTGCTCAAACTGTGTATATTCTAGATCCTCTTCCCCTCGAAAGAACTCATGACACTTGGTATTTTACTAACTTTTCTTCAGCTGTTTTTAAGTTACTGAATGCAGACAGGCCTTCTCTTTTAGGTAAATTTGAATCACAAATTAAAATTGGTGTGACAGTCTATTTGCCTTTGAAATTGTCTCTACTAGGATGACTAAACAACTCTTCAGAGAGGAAGAACATGGGAAAATGTTCCTACCTCAGGTCTTTAGTTTACTAAGAAAAAAAAGGTGGTTCTGTGATGATATTTGAACGGTCTTCCTGTTACTAGGGGGTACTCCAGGAAAGGGGACAAAACAACTGCATAGACTTTCCTCCTTTGCAATGCCTCTTGCTTCTCTCTCTTTCACTGTTCATTTCCTTGTGTGTACAACAACCTTTTCATTGTATTTTTTTTTTTTCTGTCTTCTCCCATTTACCATTTACTTTCTGGGATTTACTGTGTGTATTGGGAGCCTTTAGTACCAGAAGGCAGAATTCCAGCAATTGAAAACAGCTTGTGTCTAGTCTCTCCATAGAAAAAACCCCCATGAGCAGTTCTGGACAGGGGTGCGTTAGCAGAGTTATGCGGGCCAGTTTAACCACCTGACATGAGTCTTGCTTAAGAAGGCAGGACAAGAGCACATTGCAAAATAGTTTGGGTTTGCAAAACTCTGCCTGCCCTGGTTTCAGGGTGCTGATGCTCTTCACTCCTTTCCATGGGGCTTGAGGTTCCCTTCTATCAAAGTGTCTGCATTTGAGTGGCTCTTCCAGTTGTGCTCAGAACTGCTGCATAGTTCACCGCTTGCAGAAGGACCTTTCTCCCATGGGGATTGTCATGTCCTAGGAGATAATCTCTGGAACTGGGCCCTCTTTGCAGAGCCATCTGGGAAACTTTTAGCCAGAAGGCACATCTCATGAAGCTCATTTGCTCACATTTATAAAATTGCCTATGAAGTGTTTACACTCACATTCATCTAATTTTAGAAAACAATTATAACGCATTTGTTAGGTTCAGTGTCAAGAATGGAATATTTGGATCCTTTTGAAGTTAACCTTTCTCCTTCTTGACTTTATACACAATCTTTAAGTGTTTTCTTATTCACTGCAGGGTTCTTGAAAACCTTATGTGTTCAAACCAAACCTGTTCACCACTCTGGCACAAAGATTTTATTTTTTACCTCAAATTATAACTTTATAGAAGAGGCTGCTGAAGAGCAAATTCATGGGAGTTGGCAAAGAAGACAAAATTGCTTGTGAAAAATTCTTCATTTCTTTTGTAATATGAACTACAAAAGTCTGTCTGGATTTGCAGGCCACTGGATGTCACTTTTGCTTTACACTTATTTGTGTTAAGTGCAGTTACAAGTGATCAAATGGTACCTTGATTTTTAAGGTCACTTGCTTTTTATGTATAGATATATTTCTGGTGTAGTGTTTGTGGTACTAGAGGATTTCATGTGGTGCCTTCTACTTCCTAATTTCCAGACAAATGTTTCTAGGGATTATCCATTCCTCTGTGTTGTATCATGGTAACTGAGGACAATAGCAGTAAACCAGCTTTTAAGAAGGTATCCAAAAGGGAAGATTCTGTCAGAGACCTTAACCAAGGTCCCTTTGTGTGCAGCATTCAGTGAAGAATGGTATGGACATGGCCCCTTCAATCATACTGGAGGTGACTCTGATCCCCTGCTAAGGCTCAGGTAGGAGGTAGGACTAAAACACAGCTTGAAATACCATTTTAAGTATCCCAGCAATGCAAGATGATGGATTGTTCTGTTACTTTCTTGGATTTGAATTGTATTAATAAAAGACAGTCCTAGGCGAAAGCCTGTAAGACCCTGCTGACAGTGAATTCTTCTGTGGCTGAGAAAGGACACCGGTAAGTAATTATTACTTTAAAATCATTGTACCATGAAACTTCTTGCATGGATATTCTTTTTTTCTTTTTTGTAACAAGACTTGTCCCTGCATTTCCCAGGAAAAAGAATTTGAATGTTAAATTTTAGTAGTCAGCTATTAAGGTGAAGCAAGGGACAAGGGTCCAAGTGAAGCATAGGAGACTTCTTCTTAACTTTCATAAATTATAAAAGCTTGGTGCACAGAAAAGCTGAAGATGACAAGCAAAGATCTTTTGTGCTGGAAAATATCACAAATCTCACAGAAACACAAAGGGAAATACACTTCTGGAGATGGATTAATGTGGAAAATTCCCAACCTGTAAGACAAGTGCCTTTCACTGAGCATGTTCACACGTAGTGAGCCAGAACTAGGCAGATGGTGGTATGGCTGGATCATGGTGCCGTACTTTCATACCCTTGTCCATATGCAAGTTAGATGCAACAGGCTCAAAACTGTGAGATAGCAACCACGAACAAGCACTAAGGATTCATCTACAGGAAAGCCAGGTGCACATGTGGTGGTACCACAATTGCTGCTGCTATGACTCTAGCTACCACTGCAGCAAGGTCTGATCACCCTCAGCCTGAATCATCTCTACAGTTTGTCATATGGTTATTTTTCTGTGTATTTAAGTGCTGTGAATGCAAGGAGTTATGTTAGTGAAGGAATCATAGAATCATAGAATAGTTAGGGTTGGAAAGGACCTTCAGATCATCTAGTTCCAACCCCCCTGCCATGGGCAGGGACACCCCACACTAAACCGTGACACCCAAGGCTTTGTCCAACCTGGCCTTGAACACTGCCAGGGATGGAGCACTCACAACCTCCCTGGGCAACCCATTCCAGTGCCTCACCACCCTAACAGGAAAGAATTTCTTCCTTATATCCAATCTAAACCTCTCCTGTTTAAGTTTGAACCCATTACCCCTTGTCTTGTCACTACAGTCCCTAATGAAGAGCCCCATCATCCCTACAGGCCCCCTTCAGATACTGGAAGGCTGCTATGAGGTCTCCACACAGCCTTCTCTTCCCCAGGCTGACCCAACT
>NDXB01006185.1:323054-360121 GCA_002631895.1 Agapornis roseicollis | reverse complement strand
AGGCCCCCTTCAGATACTGGAAGGCTGCTATGAGGTCTCCACACAGCCTTCTCTTCCCCAGGCTGAACAGCCCCAACTTTCCCAGCCTGTCTTTGTATGGGAGATGCTCCAGTCCCCCGACCATCCTCGTGGCCCTCCTCTGGACTTGTTCCAACAGCTCCATGTCCTTTTTATGTTGAGGACACCAGAACTGCACACAATACTCCAAGTGAGGTCTCACGAGAGCAGAGTAGAGGGGCAGGATCACCTTCTTTGAAACTGCTGGTCTCACTCCTTTTGATGCAGACCAGGATAAAGTTGGCTTTCTGGGCTGCAAGTGCACACTGAAGCCGGCTCATGTTCATTTTCTCATCGACCAACACCCCCAAGTCCTTCTCCATAGGGCTGCTCTGAATCTCTTCTCTGCCCAACCTGTAGCTGTGCCTGGGATTGCTCCGACCCAGCTGTAGGACCTTGCACTTGGCATGGTTAAACTTCATGAGGTTGGCATCAGCCCACATCACAAGCGTGTCAAGGTCCCTCTGGATGGCATTCATTCCCTCCAGCGTATCCACCGAACCACACAGCTTGGTGTCATCGGCAACCTTGCTGAGGGTGCACTCAATCCCACTGTCCATGTCAGCAACAAAGATGTTGAACAAGACTGGTCCCAACACTGATCCCTGAGGGATACCACTCATCAGTACCTTATAGCAAAAAGAGTAGCTGTTTGCCCTGCTCTTGCTGGTTTGTCCCTCTGCACCAGGTAGGTGCTATGCAGCATCTCCAAAGCTCCAGGAAGAGAGGGTGAGCCTGGCTGCACAGAAGCCAGGCATACATGAGTGGCAAACCTCAAGCTTTATATCAGACTGCTGGCCCAGGCCAGGATTTTTCTGATGTATTGCAATGACTGTTCAAGAAAGTGGAGGCAGCTCACTTTCTGAAAGTACATACAAGGAACATACATACAACTCACAGGAAAATACATACAAGATTTTTTTGTTTACTAGATATATATGTTTATGAATCCAGTTACAAACAATAAAGGATATTTTTAATCCTAAGTGCTTACTTCCACATTTCATTAAAAATTTAAGTTATTCAAGATAACATACTTGAATATGTATGACTAATATCTCCCTTTTTTAATGTTAACATGATTTAATTTTGTAAATCCAGTGGTAATGGAACATGGAAATTGGCATAATTAAGTAATGATTTAGTCGTGATATCAAAAGAAAGCTGTTCCTAAAAATACTGACATTTCCCGTGGATGTCTAGGAAGTTTAACAGAAAAATATGGTATAATAAAGTATTTTTATAATGATTGGCATTTGCAAAAATGCCATGCTTGAAACCTGCATAAGGTTTCAAATATGTCGTAACACTTCTGTAGGCCTTAGTTGCCATAGGAACAGCTTTGTGGTGTTAAGTATTTTCCTAGCATCAGTACTTTACCATCTATTTCCTCCTGCAAATATCATTCTCAGCAGCAGACAAAAAGGGTACATAGCAGCAATGGAAAATGGTAAGACTATAAAGTAGGAATACGGTATATGAAAACATCTACTCATAGGGTGGACAAAATCACCAAGGAAAGCAATTTTGGGGTTTAGTGCAGTGAAACAAAATAATAGTACCACACTGAACCACTGCTGCGGTTTTAATGCTATATGCTAAAATACAAAGTACTTGCTAATGTTTTTAAGTTACACACAATACTTGACATAAAATTAGATTGGAAGCAATTGTGCATGAAAGATAATACAGCACCACAGATTCAGGGATTCTTTTCAAGATCAATAAACAAAAAAGGCCATAAGTGATGCCATTTTTAGTCTTCTTCAGTTTCTATGGCTACTGAAAACTATTAGAAATTGAATAATGCATTAGTTGAGAATTAGAAATTGAATGATGCACATTTAACATGCCAAATGAGTAAAAGCATAAATAACAGTTTACTTCTGAACATTATTCTAACTTCTTGTACTTGAGTTTCCTTTACATGAGGTCAAGATGAAGTAGAACATAATTACTTGTTACTTAAGAAGACTGATTGTGAAGAAGACAGACTGAAAGATGTACAGCACCAGGAAAAATTAGCAGGCATGAAAATATTGGTTTATATTTAAGCCCAACCTTAATATGTTTATGATCAGCTGTTAAGATTCAATTCAGTTACCCAAATATAGGCATCTTGTGTAACTCTACATGAACCAAAGGTTATCCGCCCTTGTCTCTACCTATTCCAATCACAAGGATGTAGGTCTCCCACGGATTTTGTTATCAGTTCTGATGTGTAGCTGATACCCCAGAACTTCTCAAACAGCATCAGCCACCCAAGTTAGGCAACTTAGTTGCTCTTTTTGTGACTGAAATAGCCTTCAGGCTACTAGAATGACAGCTAAAGAAGTTCTGCGGCTGTGCTCAGGTGGCAGATAATGAACTAAAGGAATTATGCTGGGACATGCAGATTTCATCGGGAAATTAGCAGGAAATTAATAGAAAAGTTCATCTGGGAAGGGAACACAAGAAAAAAAGTTTTGGAAATGATGCATTAAACAAAAAATAGAAAGAGGCACAGGTTTTGTGTTCTGATAAGATCAAGATGACTGATGTAACCTGCTTGCCTCTTGACAGATCATACTGGTACAACTTACATGCACTGGAATCATTATCTGGCACAGGATACTGGAAATTATTCAATATTTAAGTACTTCTGCAGGCAAAGCTCTTTTCTCCTAACAGGCCTTATACTTTGTCTTTCTGTGTATTCCTCTTCTAAACACAGGCTTTGTTTCATAAGGTGCTATTCAAGCCACACACAGGCTCCGTTGAACATGTGTGTTTTTCAGTTCATAGGAGCACATACAATGTCTTCTACCGCAAGAAAAGCCGCAATATATAATTAATTGCTAGATGAAATTAAGGCAACTTGATTTTTTCTGGTTTGGCTCTGCTGTTTGCTACAGCTGCTCTTCCTCCTGCAAGGCCAGCATCCACTGTTTCCTCACAGAGGCTCAGCTCCATCCTCTATGGCTG
Source organism: Agapornis roseicollis (assembly GCA_002631895.1). Classification (NCBI taxonomy): domain Eukaryota; kingdom Metazoa; phylum Chordata; class Aves; order Psittaciformes; family Psittacidae; genus Agapornis; species Agapornis roseicollis. The sequence continues at coordinate 357,100 of NDXB01006185.1, read as the reverse complement.
GAAGGGCTTCACCTCCACTGGCCTCATTTGTGCCTTTGTCATCCCTGAAATGGCAACCATTCCAGCATCACAGCCACAGCTGGTGGGTTCTTCCAGTTATATTCTGTTTTATTCCAGGCAGATAGCATGCTTCTCTGAAGCTTCTGTTTCAGATCACGCCTACAAGCAGAAATCAAAAGCTGTTCCTTCAACTGTAGCTATGAACTTGCAACAATTATGCTTTAAGAAAAGTCTCTCACATCCAATAGTCCTCTGAATCTCCTCTTTTTATGATTTTCACCTTACTGAAAACTTGGCATAAATCCAGCAGCACATTTATGTAAGTATCCAATTAAGTTGGCATAAATGTCGCTAAATCTGTTTCCTTTTATCGATGTAGGAGACGGGGGTGACTTTATGTCAGATGATTTAATTCAATTAAGACATTGTGTGAACACCAAAATCACCTTTAGCATGCATCAGTGTAAAAAATAAATTAAGAGTGATAGGCAGTGTAGTGCCTTGCCAAGTGAAGGTACTCTGAGAGTCTGAAATGTAGCAGGGTCCAAAGGTAGTGCATTGTATTCGTTCAATTTGCCAGGCTATTACTTCCTTTCATTTTGGTTTCGAGCCTTCACCAGTTTGATTCTCTTCTTCCTCTGATGCCATGTAAAGTTGTCCCAGGTTCTATCTGATTTCTTTTCTTCCGTTACACATACAGTATGTGAGGATGGATGCTGAATTTTCTCTCGATAACTTTAGTTTGGACAGAAAAAAAGTAGGCCTTCATTGGAGGCTTTGCTGTAAGGTGTGAGTGCACCAGAGAGTTTTCATTTTCAAATGAGTGATACTTCATTTGAATCATTTATTGAGGTATCCAGATAAATGAGCATATAGCCTGCTGAGCTGCCCTATGGGCTTCTAGCTGCAATAATGTGATTAGTCTTATTGCTGCAGATAGAAAAGACTTATTTGACCCTTGTATTCACATTTCTTTCATCTAAAATACTCCAGAATGCTGATTAACAGGGATAGCAGTAGCAAGCATGGAGGAAAAAGCTGCAGATGTAAAGCAACACTAGCATTTTGTCAGTTTCTTTTGTCTAGGACATGTTCAAATAAAGAAATGCACACTGTACAGAGAGACACGTACACAGCTTGGCAGAGGTTTTATAGCTGAACTTGAACTAGTCCCTGGCTACAAAGAAAAGTCCCAAACAAATCTCTTAAAAGCTCTTTTTGCACTACTTTGCATCAACATAGATTTCTAGGAGTGCATCTAATAACGCCATCATATTAACATTTTTGCCAGTGTTTACTGTGAGAATTAATTAATTCCATCATGTGGCCTGAACTACAGCGTTCTGGGTTTTAATTTTTGTTGTTATTATTATTATTATTAGTTTCTGAATATAATTATGCTGGCCTCCAAAAAGGGATTAGGCAATTTTCCCTGTTTAAAGGGAATGACGAAATGTTGTAAGTATTTGAAGCCCAAGGAGCTTCTGAAAAGATTTATAGAACTTACTGCTATAACTGTCCAGCCCTGGAGAGCTGCCACTTGGAAGGGCCCTGCTAAGACTTTGAACTTAATTTGTCAGCATCATGTCTTTAAAATGTAATCTGCAGCACTTCAGCTGTCTCCCCAAAACTATAACAATGCACTGGTAAACTGGGGCAGATCTGTGTGAGTATGGGATCCTAGAGGAGGCTATCATAAAATGAAAACCTCATATGCCATAAGCATCTTCCATTGCTCCCTCACTGCCTGTTATTGGCACAAGGCAGTCAGAGAGCAAGGGCTTTGTGGTTCTTTTATGCCTCAATAATCCTGGCTACTAAAATAGCCCTTTTGAGACTGCTGGCATCTATGCTAGCCTGTAAGCTTTCTGCTATACACCAGCCCCAATAGGGTTTCACTACCGGGAGAAAGTAAAGTTGGCTTAAAGCTGATCTTGCCTAGCCTGGGTGCTGCACTGAACCCTCTCCATCATGCTGATGATTCAAGCTTGCTTTTGTGTTGAAAAGTTTATGTAGAAATGTCAGGATTGTATTTTTATATAGTGAGCTTTTGTTATTTTCTTCCTGCTCCAATTGAAAGCCTAATGGTAAGGGGGATAGCATCTGTGAATTGTGTATGATTGTGTAGTACACATGGGCTAAATGTAAGCTCCAAATTCAAGATGCCATTGTTTGGTGTATTAAGAAGTTACTAATCTTCATGCCGTCAAGTGACAATAGAATTTGCTTAGCTAAAGAGCACTACTGATCAACTGTCACTGAAGCAACACATTGCTTTTTAAGACAGAAATCCTTGGCTAACATATTCATCTTCTTTGTCAAGAAAAATGCCTGCATATTGTGCCATCCACAGAACCTTATGCACAATTATGCATAATTTGATGCATAACCTTCTAGCACAATTAGAAGGGCTATGTCACACACTAAATATCTGGAGTCTGTTTCTCTCTTAGTAAACCAAAATCTATTCTAGATGCAAGTTGCTGAATTTTTAGCAACAAATAAAAGCTTTAACCAGGCTTAATTTAACTGCCTCAGGGTATTGACCAAGTCATCTTACACTAGGATAGACATGAACGCCTTACATACTTGTATGTTGAGATTTCTCTCATTTGATTTTTAACATAGTATTTAAGATTTTTTCCAATAAATATTCCTTGAGTGAAATCCTGGTCCCAATTAATGTAATGGCAAACCTCCCACTGACATTTGGGGTGCTGAGATTTAACCCATAGTGTGAAAGCTGAGAGTAGCTCTTGAATTCATTGGACAGAAACCTGATATCCAATAGAAAGGGCATATATTAAATAGATAATCAGTTTATTTCTAGCCTGTATGCCAACAAGCAAGTAATAACATGTTTATATCATTTGCAATGACACAAGGAAAGCAATTGCTCCCTATAAGTAATACAAGCTAGTATTTGTCCCATCCATTTTTTTCTATACTCAGAATGACAGTCTATATTCTGAAGTATTTAATTTACTTTCTGAGCTAAAATAACAGTCACTGCTTCTTAGAAAAATAAATCCATGTATTATATGTTTAGATAATGACACTCATATATAATGTGCAGGATCCTAAACACAAAATTAAGTAGGAAGTTTGATTTTATTATGTATATATACACACAACTTAAAAAGATTTATCTGCATTTATGAATACAGATTACTTTGTGAGTGCAAATTACAGAAAAACGGATCTGTTGCCAACTAATAATTAAATAAAACACAAAACAAGATTTGTAAACAGTTTCAAAATCAACTATAGAGATCTTGGGAGACACTTCACTATCTTTTGAATATTACATGTGCTTTTCTCATGGCACGGTCTGCCAAAGCAGCAAGGAGACAAGAGATTTTCCCCCAGATTCACAATGCAATAAGCAGCATAAAAGCAGTTAGCCAACCACCTACAAGTATATGGAGACAGAATTACCTGCGGTGAACTCAGAGGGAAGAGCACATGCAAGGGGGCAGAGCTCGGAGGCAGTAGAGCCAGGCAAGTTGTTTGCAACTGATTTGCTAGCTCAGTGCGCTGGTAAATGGGGCTGTTCATAAAGAAACAGTTCTCGTGCTGATGTGTAGCATGCAGTGCATGAACCAAGGCAGTCAGCAAATTGTTCACCAGGTGAGCTTGGCAAGAGGAGCTTGTGGACACAGAAGGAGCTGCCTAGTTTAAAAAAGATGTGCTCTGAAGCTATGAAAAGTTGAGTTCCTCAGAAGCCTTTTCATCCAGAAAGATGGGGTCCAAGTAAGTGTTAGGCCTGCCTGCCTTTCAAGTGAGACATTGTCTCATCTCACCTTAACATTTTCCTCCTCAAGTGCTCTGTTCCTACAAGTAAGTCATATTTCCCTTGGGAGAAGCCTTCCTCAGTCACTGTGCTTACCTTTTCAGGCCCAGCTGCTGAAAGGCAGTCTCTGGCAAATGTCAGATCCAGTGGGACCTGCTGCGGAGCAGTGGCTGACTGCTGGAGGAGCCAGGGCTGCAGGTGGGAGAAGGCAGCATCTCTACCTGGGGAGGCAGGGAAGGACAGAAGACAACAGCCACGGCAGAGAGGGTGTGGAACAGGCTAGCAAGGCAACCCAGGGTGGCTCCACTCCTAGGTATGCAAATAGCTGATTTCACACAGCTGCTATTCACAGCACCTTTCACACATAGCTGCCCTCCTCTGAAGCGAGGCTAAGGTGGCAGTGGTGATCCTGAAAGAAAAAAGGAATTAAAAAGAGCTCCAGATAGGTGAGCTGTACCAGAACAACTAACCCTTCTGTAATGAGCATACCCTCAGCTGATAACCACAGGAAACAGGACAGGGAGTATTTAGATAGTCCTGGTCTCATTCTTCAATGTTGTGCTCTAAATCAGATTTCCACAGAAAGGAGCTTTTCAGGTAGTACATCACTTCCTTGTTTAATCTTAATATTAAAACTTAGCTGTAGAAATTTGAATCACATCAAAGCTTACTCCAACTTCCATCCATGAAAGAAAATGAAAAATTAAGTTTAATTACTGTTTATACATAATGAATGAAATTGATACCAAATTTTTTCAAAGATCCATGATCAAATAAGACATTTAAAGAGCAAATGCCTTGAACTAAGGTACATGTCTTGATGCACTGATCTTAACAGTAAGATTGCCATTTGCATGAGTGAAAAAGACATCATTCCATTTTCCATGCGATTTCCTGATCTAGGTAGGGCTGGACCAAGAATTGGTCCAGGGCTATTCAATCTGGTTATCTTAGATTTGCATTCAGAAGGTCCTTTACCATTGAATCAACAGATAAAGATTTACCAGGGAGAAGCCAGGAAGCTTTCCAGTCTCCTACATCACCACTCCCCACCTGCTCCTCTTTGCTTCCCCATCTCTTAGCAACTTCATAGCTCATACTGCCAAATCACTTCCCTGTAAAGCCTCTTCCAAGTAAATCTGGCGTGTATTCAGCCCTGAAGGGAAAGGCAGGCCACCAGATAGTGGTTAACACTGGGTAAAATAATTTATTTAAAATTATTTGTTTTCTGAAAAAATAACAACAACCAAAAAAAGCACTCCCTGTAGCTACAACAGTCTCTGCACTTGCTTGTCTTTTCTAAGCCTGAAAGCTGGAAAATCCTTCTCGTTTTGGAGACTCCCATAGCAACTAGATGATCTTAAGGTCCTTTCCAACCAAACTATTCTATGATTCTATGTGTGTGTGCATTTGTGTTCACTTTCAAAAGAGCTCACTGTTTTCTCTCCACCTCATCATTGACCAGTGACTTCTAATCATTTTGTCTTCCTCTGAGCTCACAAACATGGTGAATCGGTGATATAATTTCAAGACGGAGCCTCCTTTTTCTGAAAGGACTGCACAGAGAACAACTCATTGTGTTGATTTTTTGTTTAACTTTCCAATAACTTCCTTTTAAGGAAGATTTTATGTTCCCTTACTATTAGTATACAGTCACAAATGCACATAATGATGTATTGCTATCTTTAGAAGATGACATCTTAGCTACACGTTGCTTTTATGACACATACATAATTGCTCTCAGTCGGGATCATTGACCACTACATTCTCAGAACTATTACAAATTCATTTGTTACTCACATGAAATAGGAGAATTAAAGGGATGGTGTGAAAATAGGTATAATCTTTGTGGCCAGGTGGGAAAGGCCCAAGAGCAATTCTATTTGGGCCACACACACAGGGTGCATTGATTTTCTAACATGGCACTGGAAAGCTGTTCCAACAGAGCTTGAAACTGTAGCCTAAGCTGTAAAAGAAAAAAAAAAGAGCTTCTTTTATATCCTTTATAATATTTAATTAACTCAAATAAATCAGTTAAATAGCATCATATAGAGGAAATATCACCCTTATATATAAGGTGAGTTTCTTCAGCTTGTGTTACAATAGCATTTGTGAATTCATCTGAATAACTGGTGCAACAGAAAAAAAAATGTGTCAGACTGAATTTATAGAATATAAAGCACATAAAACCTTTATGTTAGCTTTTAAGCAAAAACATGTGATTCCAGCAGTCCTGTTGATGTTAAGAGAGTCAAGGTTATGAACAACAAAGGATAGAATGAGTAAAATAGGTTTATGGTGTGAATCACACCACTGAGTTAACACTAAGAGGAAGCAGAGATGATGCATTTATCATCATAATGTGCAATTCATGACTCACTCAAAAGCAAAAATATGAAGTATGTGAATGAGTAGGCAATGAAGATAGGTGTTAAGGAAGGAGGGACAATGGAAAATGTTATTAAGCTTATAAAAACAACTTGACCTATTCATTAATTTGAAGATAATCTGTTGCTTTTCCAATTATCCTAAAATTAAACAGATTTTTTTTTATGAAAGACAATTCCAACAATTTGGATGATAGTCAAATATGCTTGAATGACAGGCTGCATAAGATGATTTAAGGCTTTATTTGGCGCATACTTTTCATGTGAATCAGCCAGCTGGTATTTCTTATGATTCTTCACCTTCATGCTTGTAGGGCCTTAAATCCAGTCGTTAGGGTTCAGAAATTGGAGGAGGAGTGACAGCTGTACCAGCTAAAGCATCAAGCCAAACATATAAACTTCTTCTCTATGAGATCGTTTTGGAGACTGCAGTCTCTGTTGATTTGGATTTTGTTTTAACTTTGGTTTATGCCTAAGATACAAATTGCCAAGTTAAAAAGGTCAATTGCACGGGTAACATGCAATGATGGATAGTTGTTTGGTACTGCCAACTCTGATTTTTTTGTTTTAATGTTTAGTGCTGGCATTGCGGTTTTCACCATCTCCCTTTTTCAATCTTCCTTTGGCTTCCTCCAGCAGAGGAAGGACAATTAAAGGTCCATCTGACCAAATGTATCTCGAATGGGGCTATCCACTGTTGAGCCAGTTATCTGGGCTACAAGTCAGTGGAAAGAAAGAGGATGCTTCAGAATTTAAGTGGTTTCATTCGAAGGTAAGAATCTAAAATGTATGGGATGAATCATGTCTCCAAGCATCTGTTTTTTTCTGCTGTAAGGCAGAAGCAGAGGCTGGCTCAGGGGTTCACTTCTGAAGTCACGAGAGACAACTTCCACCCTGAAAGTCTGATCTGAGGCTGAGTAACTGAGGAAAAAGTACAGAGGAAGGACACAGCAAACACATCTCATGGTTACAGGGCATGACGTGGATTTGACAGGTCTTATTCACCTGCCTGTCTCCTCCAATGTTTAAAAAACAAAGCTAAAGGTTCTGTCAGCAGCAGGAAGCAGGAAGCCGATAGCAAATGACATATGGAAATGCAAAGCAAGAGATGCTGGGAGAGAAGGTGATGAGGGACAGAAGATGTAAGGGAAGATCTTATTTGGCTGTTATCATACAGGGGCTAATTCCTGTATTCTGTAATGGTAATCATTCAGAATAACACCATGCCATTAAAATATGGCCATTTCTATTTCAAGGATTAGTACTTTCATGAATAATGGTAGGATATGGAGGGATAGTATGACAAAAGTCACAATCCTGGGAAACTAGGCATGTAAGTATTCAATCTGAATGCCTTTTGTAAAAATTAAACTTTCCTATGTATTTCATTAAAAAAAAGAATAAACTGAAAACAGAATGGCAACACCTTAAATCACAAGAGGAAATTAATCTAGCATGCTTCAGGTTTCACCAGAGATTAGAATAAACCACTGATGAGCTCAGCTGAAAACCTTTAGAAACTGCTGGATTCTCCATTTAATATCACAATATTTGTATGATGTACTGGATTCTGTTCATTAAAGTCAGAATAATTAATTATTTCAGAGAAAAAAATATTAATTAAGTGCAGTTGGATTAACAATCCAGTTGGGAATAGAGATGAGCTAGACATTCCCAAGTATTTTTTATGCTTCTTTTAGGAAAATACTAATACTAAACAGTACTGTTAGCAGGAATGATAATTATGCTGTTAACTCTCTGGACTGAGAGCTGGGGACTAAGTTTAGTTCTAGGCTGTGGCCCAGACATCACGTGTAATCTTGTGCAGATCTTTTTAAAAGTGGCCTTTCATTTCTAATTCCTTGATTCCTGAGTCATTGACCTGAATTTCAGACATGCTAGGTGCATACAGACCCTGTTGACTCTAATTGAAACAGCAAGTGTATAACAGTCTTGAAATGAATTTCCAAGATGTGTCAGTTTGGTTAACCAGAAGTTAAATGACTCTAAGCTAATGATTGCTTGTAAATGGAGTCTTAGTGACGCTGCCTCAGTTTCTTCTCTTGTAAAATGGAGATAACATTTTCCATTAATTACCTAACAAGAAGCCTTCCATAAGATTACTTCACCCTATATATTTATATGTAAATCTATCAGCTAAAATCATGGATAAGGAGTGGCTTATAAACATTTGAGATAAGCAATTGCACATTGATTGCTTCACATGGAAACATATTTCTTCCAGATTTTGGTAATGAAAACAAAGTATGTGTGAAAAATGACTCTGGGGCTCCACTAAATCATTTACCCACAGTGTTTGAATACTGTTCCCATAAAGGAGCAGAAACATTGTCAGTCTTGTGACTACAGTACTGAGGGAGGTGAAAGATAGCATCATTGGAATGAGACTGGAGAACTATGACTCATCCCTTTTTTGTCACTTGCCAAGCTTACCTTGACATTTATTTCTTTGCTGGAGTGCAGAACATGTTTACAGAAGTTTACTCCATGTAAATGAATCTGGATTTCCTCTGAACTGTCAGCAGCTTGCACAATGAAAAGTGAGATTCAGTTTACCTCCTCATGAAATATTCTTTGTTCATGACGGTAAATTAGATGGTACTGTGGGTCTGAATGGTGACAGCATACATGGGCAGACTTGTATTTTGGAAACTTCATATCCCAGTGAGAACTCCGTAACCTCCTCCTGTCTGTAAAGGATGAAAACAAAACTTAGATGTAAGCTGGCTCGGACCTATCTGGGTAGCAACTTTTCATCATAGGCCATGTCTTCAAATGAATGACAAACACTGCAGAATTCCTGCAAACATTGTGACTGTTAGCAGGGTTTATAGGGCTTCTAGCATTTAGGCATTTATGTCTGCACGAGGAGTTAAAACCATGTGTTCCTGATCTGTTTCAATGTAAAGCAAAATGCATTTGTTCAAAGAAACCATTAGTGATTTGTTTTGCATAAGGAATATACATGCAGTTAGGAATCACCTCTTTGGTAAGGGAGGGTAATTTTCTCAATTTCTCATTAACTGGAATGGATATAATGGTAACACCAACCCAAAACTTAGTTTGTTTAATATGGTAATGTATTGGTACAAGCATAACCAGCTTTTGCATGGCTTATGCCTTCCAAACGCATGTTCCTAAGGGGTTTATGTGTGTAACTACGCAAACATCTTAAATATAGTTAGATTTGTGTAGTTTTTACAGTCTAGACAAACTATCTTGGTGCCATAGAAATCAAGCCAATTCTGTTTGCCTTCATAGGCATTAAATGCAATTGTTGTGCAGTCACAAAAGAGTCACCAGCACAAAACATAGTGTCCATAGTCTAAAGCAACTGGAGCTCTAAAAATGCTTTCTCATTTAGACATCTACCAGTATTTGCAGGTATGTTTTTTATTTCAAGTATTTTTATCTTGTAATCGCCATGTCAAACCAAAACCTTCCATATTATTGCATATGTTATAGAAGAAATAGAATGGGTAATATTTCTCTCATTTAAGCAAAATATGGTTCACATGACAGAAGCATCTATGCATTAAGCAACATACTTTGCATAAGAAGATTTCCTTGTTGTTATGATGACATCAGACCCATTTTTTTCCACACACTCTTTTATTTAGTGATATTATTTACTCCTGCCTACTTCACATTTATAAAATGAAAGAGAGGGAAAAGTAAGAATTGTATTATTGCAGGAGCACTCTCCAGTGGCAGCAGCATCACAGACATATTATATCATCACCTTTGTAATTAGTTTAAAGAAATCTGAAGCTGCTAAAATATGTAATTAAACTGAGCCAGTTAATTGTACCCTGGATTGTATCTCCTCTTATTTGTTGTGTTTGGTAAAGATGATTACATAGGTTTAAGTAACTTCTCTATTTTGTATACATCTGTTTGATCTTAATGTTGTATATAATTGACTACATAAGTTGCTCTTTATTTAGTGCTTTTGATGCATGGCCATAAGACAAACTACCCAAATACATAAACAAATGAACCCAAAGAGTTGTATGAATATATGATACCTCAACAGAACCTATAAGGACCCTAAGAACATATACGCCAAAAGAGATAGGTTTTTCATCTGTGAATACTGGTGTTGGGTTTCTTGATTTTGAACAGCACCACCATCTTTGAAGAAAATTAAATGCATAATTTGGGTTAATTTTTTAATATCCAATGTTGCAACTTTGAGAAATTTAATGGAGAATGATAAGGACCTATTTTAAGGTGTAGAACTTCTTTACAGTAGTAAGCAACTTTTAGGTAAAGTTTGCTCCTATCTCTTTCTACATTAATCTTCTCCAGGAACGCCCAGACTAATTCTTATTGTTGTATGTGAGATCCTTCTCTCACTTTAAGCCATGTGATAAGAAGAGCCATACTACTGGGGAACCAAACAGATTAAGGACTAATTCTCATTTACATCTCCTTCTGCTAGTCACGATCAAACATCCCCTATAAGGACTCTTCATTAGGGACTATAGTGACAGGACAAGGGGTAACGGGTTAAAACTTAAACAGGGGAAGTTTAAATTGGATATAAGGAAGAAATTCTTTCCTGTTAGGGTGGTGAATGCTCCATCCCTGGCAGTGTTCAAGGCCAGGTTGGACAAAGCCTTGCGTGGCATGGTTTAGTGTGAGGTGTCCCTGCCTATGGCAGGGGGTTGGAACTGATGATCCTAAGGTCTTTTCCAGGACTAACTATTCTATGATTCTATAAGCTATGAGCCTATTCACTTAATGGAGCCAAAGTCATATCTCCTCAGACCATTGCTTGTAATCACCAATTTCCCAGAGAATTTAAGGGCAACTTTGGGAATCTTATTTGACCTGAATATTTTCTGACCTCTGTATGCTTTCAAAATATCCTGTACAAACACAGCAACTGAAGGAACTTTGAGGTGTAAAATGTGGTACTGATACTGCCTTGTATTTTGGGAGTCTTGTGCCCTTGTGTAAATTATTTTGTTGATTAGGCCCACTGGAATTTTCCCACTATGAATCAGAACCTACCTCAAGACAAGACCTCATTCCTCTGACCTAAGTGTGCTGTCACCAAACACAGCCCAAGAACCTACATCTTCAACAATGTCCCCTTTCCTTTTATTCAATATTTGACCTAGCAGACACTGAAAAGTCAATGCCTATTCCAGGAGGCATGAGTGCAATGACAGGAACAGTGTAGATAAATCTACCTTTTGGCATATCCATTAGCCATGCTGAAGCCCTGTTTTTAGGTTCCCTGCAATCTAAGTGGAGGATCCTGACTCATGATGTCATCATAGAGGGTACTTCCAGGCTAGAAATGCTTTTAACCTAGCTAGGAGAATCAAAAAAGACAAGACTGCCCCTTTGCACTCTGCCTACCTCTTGTAGAATTGCCTTTTCCCAGAAGTTAGCAGCAGGACCTTTCTTTATAGGTGTCACCAGTTCTCAGCAACAGTGCCCAGCACAGTTTATCATGCCATCAACATGCATAGCTTTACTTTGTCTCCCTAACAGCATCATCCTAGAGCATTAGAGAGTAGCAGCTAATAGATATCATCTCCTTGGCAGAACACCACCTCTTCCCTTGCATCCACCTAAAGGGCTGTAATTACTAGAAGTGAGTTCAAGCAGCTGATTTCACTCAAACTGATAAAAAAGACGTTGGTCTGCCTTAGATCAGAAACTACACCTAGAAAAGAGTTAACACTTGTCAGATGGTTTAAGGTCCTAGGAACAACCTATTTTTGAAAAATGTAAGAATTTCCTTAGGTCAGATAAAGCACGTTTCTCTGGTCAGATGCGGTTTACGGATCAGGCTACAACTGCTGGCTAGTTGTAAGAATCAGCCTTTTCTGGGGAGAGGGTCACTAGAATAGCTGGACTGGATCTGGGGTTAACCATCTTTACATCATTCCTTATCTCTATTCTAGACCAAATAATTATATCAAAGCCTTACTATTCTGGTAGTTGACATCTGCTTGCTTCCGACAACAAGCAAGCTGTATGATAACAGTGTATTTTCTTTTGAGTTAGCTTAGTTGGTGCCTTCCCTGGGATCAGAAAACTGCATATTAGACATATTAGACTACTAGAAAGAAAAATGTTGAGAGCGTGTTTATTAAAGTCCTATTATTCATTTGATTGGTTCATTTTTATGAAGTAATAGATGGCTGATCATTCTCTATACACCACATGAATTGTATTACTCCACAAATAGTCTCATTGAAGTGACAGACATCCTTGCAATATGGAAACCCTTGCAGAGTCCAGATACTGTCTTCTCAGTTGCTAAGAAGGCTGTAATCAAGAGAGAGTAATTAAACTTGATATGGGGTGAAAAGAAGGACACAGAAAGCCAAATGAAAATTTCCAGCTGCACTATGGATTTGAAGATTGGACTATATTCCATGGATCTCCCAAATACTCACTTAGAAATAAAGCTGTGAACTACAGATGCTCTACTAATTTTAAGTTTGGGTCTATAAACACTCTAGAAAGGTAAATGAAATTCCAATACAGGACATAGGTCTTGCTTTATCACTGGTACAAGAAAAACACATGTTAAAAATAAAGTTCAACACTTGATAACATTTATTCTGTGTAATAGTATTCATTCTTTATGCAGTGAAAAGAGCTGCCAGTGGCATTCATTACCTCTCTATTTAACTGCTGTTATCTAAAATTCTAGTCATGTGTAGAGAATCTGATCCAAATGCAAGCACATGGAATAGATGTAGAAACATTAATTAAAGCCTAAGCTATAGCCATTTTCTATTTTTTACTTATCAAAAGAATTGAAAATAAAGCTGTCCTGATGAAATCCTCTAATTTGTAGCATATAATAGCAACTACTTTTAGAAATCTTTTTCTTTCTAAACTATCACTTGGCTTAATACCTGTTGTTAATTGTCTCCTACAATCCGTTGACCTTATTAATGTAACAGAATAAGAATATATGCTATCCGTTGCTGGTTTTAGTTGAGGTGGAGATAAAACATTGTCAGTTGTGTTGCCATTCCACTGGGGTGAACAACACACAATGATGTTGTATTTTCACAAGTTCATCCTGAATCAATACCAGAATGACATAATATTCCCTTCACAGTTCCCAAGCAGAGAAAGGCTGAGCTGAGCCTGTGCTCAGAAAAATACACAGTTCTATGGAAAGCAGAGTCAGTGTATATTAGACCCTTCCTTCTGACTCATTATGAAACAGATTTCCCAGGCAGTTGCTATGAGGCAGTGTGTGGTGTGGGACTTCTCTTCTGATGAACCTGTTATGTATTCCCTACTATGAATTTTTGTGTAGCCTGTTAACCACTTGCCAGCTATTATCCTAGAACTGGGGGAGCAAAGTGATGCCTAATTAGGAAATGTACTGTTTTAACTATAACTGTAGGCATCATGAAGTCTTAAAAGAGGTTGTTGCAGATAAAATAATGGAGAAAACATAGGATCAGGTAGTTTTATCTTATTGTCATGGTTTAAGCCCAGCCAGTAACTTAGAACCATGTAGCTCGCTCACTCCTCTCCCTTCCTCCCCCTTCCTCCCCACTGCTTCTGGAGGGATGGGGAGGAGAACTGAAAGAAAATAACTCCCATGGGTTGAGATAAGAACAGTCCAGTAACTAAGGTATAACACAGACCACTGCTGGTACCACCAATAAGAATAATGATAAGAAAAATAGCAAGGGAAGAGAATACAACTGCTCACCACCCACTGACCGATACCCAGCCCAACCCTAGCAGTGATCCAGCCCTTCTGTGTAACTGCCCCCAGTTTACATAGTGGGCATGACGTGCTGTGGTATGGAATACCTCTTTGGTTAGTTTGGGTCAGGTGTATTGTCTCTGCTTCCTCCCAGCTTCCCCTCCTCCCTGGCAGAGCATGAGACTCAGAAAGTCCTTGGTCAGAGTAAACATTACAGAGCAGTAACTAAAAGCATCAGTGTTATCAGTGCTGTTCCCAGGCTGAAAGTCAAAAACACAGCAGTGCACGAGCTACTGAGAAGGAGAAAAATGACTGCTACTGCTGAACCCAGGACACCCATCTAGCAACAATTACTAGGAATTCCATGAGACTTGGCATATCTTCTATGGGTTATATGATCACTTGTGATAATGCCAGAATTTAAACTTAAAGACTCTCTAGTCCTCTGAAAAAAAAGAAAACCTCTGCTGCTGTTGAATTGGCTCCTGCATTGGTGGAAGCCATTCATGTAACTGAAGCCTATGGTGTTTCCCTTCATAACACCGACTAAGAAACCCAGATCCAAATCTATCCTAGTACAGCCAGCATAATGTGCCTTGTTCTTTGGATTAATTCATTCAAAGCCTGTTGAATTTAACAGCAATCTCTCCGTTGACCTCAGGGAGTTCTGGGCTGCACTTCGCATTTAGAGACTTGTTTCCTAATAAGCTCATAGGGACTAAGTGCATGCTTGCCAGCGCCTCACCTCAGTAAGGCTGAATTCATAGAACAGCAGAAAAAAGGAAAAAATTTATTCTAGCACAGACTCCCTAAAAAAGGGATTTGTATAGAGCATTCAGGGAATGTTGCTTACCTTTGTATAAACGAAAGCTTTAAGATTCAGCCACATGTGTCTTTAATAACTTTTCTTAGCAAGTGTTTATGAGAATGTTAGGAACATAACTACACTGTAATTCAGGTAATGGGGCATTGCCACGACCTAGTAGCCAAAGACATTAGAGGCAATTGTGCCTTCAGGAAATTAAATTTTGCCGTGTTGCAGTTTCAGACAGTAACGGAAGATGAGCAGCTGAATTTCTGCCATCTACTTTTTCATGACTGCTTGTATGGAAAATAGATTACTAACCATGATTAGCTCTCCATCAGCACATAGTCTCTTGCTTTAAACCATAGAATTGCAGAATCATAGAATACCAGGTTGGAAGGAACCTCAAGGATGACCCGATTTGACCTTTCTTGACAATAGCACAGTCTAGACTAGATGTCCCAGCACCCTGTCCAGCCCAATCTTAAAAGTGTCTAGTACTGGGGAATCCACCACTTCCATGGGGAGATTATTCCAATGGCTAGTTGTTCTCATTGTGAAAAATATTCCTTTTGTGTCCAGTTGGAATTTCCCTCAGAGTAAATTGCTCCCATTAAACCCTTGTCTTTTCATGTGAATCCTTGTTAAAAGGAAGTCTCCATCATCTTTGTAGCCACCCTTTAAATAGAGGAACATGGTGATAAGATCTTCCCTAAGCCTCTCTACTCAAGGTTGAACAAACCCAGTTCTCTCAGCATTTCCTCACATGGCTTCCCAGTCCTTTGATCACCTTTGTGACTCTTTTCTGGACCCTCTCCAGCCTGTCCACATTTGGTTTGTATAGCAGGGTCCAAAACTGAAGACTGTATTCCAGGTGTGGCCTGTCAAGCTCTGAGTAGAGTGGACAATGACATCTTTAACTCCGCTGGTGATGTCCTTGTTGATGTAACCCAGCATCCTGTTGGCTTTCTTTGCCACAGCAGCTCACTGTTCGCTCATATTGAGCTTGTTTTCCACCAGCACCCCAGGTCCCTTTCCACAGAACTGCTCCCCAGCTGGTAGATCCCAGCCTGTGCTGCACTCTTAGATTGTGTTTACCCAGGTTCGAGACTGTACACATGTCCTTGTTGAACTTCATAAGGTTCTTGTTAGCCCCCTCTTCCACCCTATGCAGGTCTCTTCCTTCAGAACTGTCCACTTCCCCACTCAGTTTGGTATCGTTGGCAAACTTGGCCAGGGTAGGCTTGATCCCAACTTCTAAATCACTTATGACGATATTACAGTGTTGGGCCCAACACTGATCCCACTTGTGACAGGTCCCCAGTTTGAAAAGGAGCAATTTGCCACCACCCTCAGGGTGTGTCTGGTCAGCCAATTTCACACCCACCACACAGACCAATGGCCTAGATCACAATACATCAATTTCTCTAGGAGGAGACTGTAGGAAACAGGACCAAAAGCCTTGTAGAACACCAAATAAACTGTTTAATGTTAGAAAAGTGAAACATATCAAGTGAAATCCTGGCAAGACTCTTTCTACATTACATCACTGAAAATTTATATTCAGATGAAGCTTTTTGGGTGAACCAGTTAGCTGTATGTTAGCTGATGTATCTTGACTTTTAAGTATGTGACAAACACAGCTATTACATAACTCTCCAGGGTGGATTTGTCCTTACTTAAGAAAACAGGACAAAACAAGTGGAGATGGTGCACACTGTGAGTGAGACTCACACCCATGTGCTGTGTGGCACCATGCTCTATCCAAGAGTGCTGGCTGCTGGAGCTGCTGAGAGACCCAACTGGGATACGGGGTCAGCACCCAGGCCAGACAAAGCAGCAACCACAAAAAAACATTCATACACATTTGTGATGGGTTCTTTTGTTCATATGCATTAAGTACGGATCTCTTACAGCAAAAGAGGGCTATCACTTATTCCTGTGTATATATGGAAGAGAGAACAAAGCCTGATGGTAAGGAATAGACCTTTTCCAGAGAGCACTGCCATAAGCCTTGGCCAGGGTTCTTCTTTATGTCAAGGGCACTAGGCCAGAGTATATATTACGTCACAAGAGAGATTCTCTGATTTGAGTCAGCTGGTTCAGACAGAAATAAGTCAGAGCACTGTGCAGCAATAATTGCTGGCTGAAGCACTAATTAGAACAAATTGCCCTTAGGGGGGAAATTAAAAACAAAGGGTACAGCTTCCCATGATCTTTGCACTGCTGCATCCATTTACAGCAGTGAGCTCTCCATTGCTGTGGGCAGGGGCAGCAGTGGCTCTGAATCAGTGCAGAAATCGAACAGGTATCAGCAGGTGCCATGAGGCAGCTCTTCAGGAGGGAGAGAATAAGACAGGTTTAGAGGCTTCTATTGTTTATAGGATTATATAGTTGGAGACAAAAAATTAAACCTTTAACTTTCTCATTCAATATAGAGACGATCAACAACATGTCATACTAATAGGACCTTTCCTGTGCGAGGCTCATACTCTAGTAAAGCAAGAAACATTGTTTGATTTCTTATGGTTCCTGGAGCAACTTATAAAAAATAATTTTGCACATTCTACTCATATCACTTCCCACTCCTAAAATGATCATCACTGAGACCAGGAAACTTCATCTTCTTCTGACTTGGTCATAAGACTCAGAAGTGCATGGACTATGACTTGTGGGGCTAAACCATTCTCTGGGAACTTTAGACATATTCACCCTACTACATTTCCTTTTTAGTCCTTTTCAGAATGTATTTGAATAATCTCACTGGGAGTTCTCCACTGGATTGCCTGTGGACAACAGATTCTATTTTCCTGGGCACAAAATAATTTTTATGGCTTATGTTACAGGTTCTTTCTTGAATATAAGCAAGCTCATAATGACACTAGATAACTTGGCCAGTACTGAGTTCCACAGTAGTTGTATGTATGCAGAAATAGGTCCCATCCTAGTTTGTTTATCCTACCCTGAGCAGCAAAGATTTAGCTACTGAAGCCAGTGTTTCAGTGTCTGAAAGAGTGAGTTCAAGTTCAGGGGCTTTTTCTCACTTAAATACATTATCCCAGAGGTGATACCACTGTTTCTGATGGGCTCAGCCTTGGCCAGCGGCAGGTCCCTCTTGTAGTCAGCTAGCATTAGCTCTGTTGGACATGGGGGAAGCTTCCAGCAGCTTCTCACAGAAACCATCCCTGTAGCTCCCTGCTACTAACACCCTGCCATGTAAAACCAACAAGAATATACGAAAGATGCATCATTTTGTGTTTGTCCTGGTTTTATATTCTTCCATAAACAACTGCTTTGGCCATTGTCAGAGACAGCATCCTGGGCTAAGTGGACTCTTCAGTCAGACTCAACCTTATTATTCCTCTTCCCTTATATCCTTCTGCTAAATTTATTTTCTGCTTCGTTGACTCATTCTTCAGTCTGCAGGGCCCATTGCTTTGTTATAAAGAAAATCAGACAGACAAATGATTCTTGACAATTCCTCAGGGACTGCTATTCCTCACTCCTTGCTTTGTTATCCTCTCAGGAGGCACAGGGACAGACTGGGATACCTCTTATTTGGGTTTGCTTTCATCAAACTCTCATTTTTCCTATGGTCAAAGCAAAATTAAATTTTACTTTAGATATGTACGTCACAGCAATAGGGACTATTCTATAGTTCCTCTAATTTTTATTGTCAAGGCAGCAGGATTTCCTTTGCAATAATTCTTACTTAACCTCTAAATAAGAAGTGCTAAATTCAGTGAAGGTAGATATGAGGCCTTAGCATTTAGTGACCTGGTTAGGTTGCCTATCTGAAAATAATGGTGTATGAGTTACACTGGAACCTAAATAATACAGCTGAAAAGCAGTGTGAACTGTGTCTTTGATCATGATGTACCAGAGCAGACTGTGTTATTTGCTTCAGTTGAGAAAGGAAGTTACTAACATTGCTACTGCATCCTTTAATCCATCCTTTGACCTCTGTTTCACAGTTCAGTTGCAGCACTCTGAAAAATATTGCTTTCAGCAACTGTCCCAGCAGTAGAATAGGCAAACTGGGAATCCTAAGACATAGGGTACACAGTACAGGAGTCACGAAGTTAGTTCTGACTGAAAGGTGTTGTATGGGGTGACAAATTCCAGACTGCAAGTACCAACGAGACAACAAATAGCTTCATCATTTACCTCTGACATGGCCTTCTTGCAGCTTAATCACTTTCATAGCTCAAATACATTTCACATTCAAAGACAATGTTAGGTCTCCAAAGTTGTGTTCATTGTTATTTAGATAACAACAAGACTTTTAGACATGTTTAGACACTTTAGACATGTAAACATGCTACTAAACAGTCTAGACATGTTACATGTTACTGCTGGTTTAGATTAAGGATCAGTAACATTCTTAATTGGCTAATTTTGATTTTCTTAGTACAGTGGTTACAGAGCTCCTAACAACACCTGATTGACGAGGAATTTCAAACAGGTCATGGGCAATGACAGCTCATTTAAAATTTCTGAGTCATTTGTAATTCTCTGAATCTCTAGTCAGATGTCTGTGCAATTCTCTTGACACATTTTCACCAGGTCTACATGCTGTAGTTAAGTATATGGCTTGACAAAATACAGGTGAAGCAAATGAAATCATAGATGAAAATCTAATTTTATTCTGTCCTTAATTTCTTTAGGGATAATTTATTCCTAAGACTAGGTTTGTAAGAGAAATTCTGAGATGCTTCTGCACAAAATAACGATTTGATTTGATTAACATCCTTTGCCCCTTTTTTCCCTGAAACTTGATATGTTGCTAAATGTCTTGGCCAAGTCCAAATTCAGCAAGCTTAGAGGAATTTTGTATAAGCACTGAATATTTTCCTCAGGTATAGTTCTGTCACAAAGGTGCAAGAGTAAGTGCTGCTCACCCTGTGTGCTGGGCATGCTCCAGAATTAAATACAGCAATATTTTAGA
Organism: Agapornis roseicollis; assembly: GCA_002631895.1. Taxonomy (NCBI): domain Eukaryota; kingdom Metazoa; phylum Chordata; class Aves; order Psittaciformes; family Psittacidae; genus Agapornis; species Agapornis roseicollis. The sequence continues at coordinate 337,441 of NDXB01006185.1, read as the reverse complement.
AGCCCACTTCACCCCTGTTGAAGTTTCAGTGCAAGCATGCAGAAGAGTCTTTCCTTGTTCCTTTTCTGAATATTTTTCTTGTTTTCTGCATACGCATGTGTAAATGTGTTTGGGAGCAGGACGTGGGGAAGGAGGTTATATGCACACTTCCTGATTTCACAGTACCTTCAAAACAACCATGTTTGCTGAAGTCACCAAAGAAGATCAAAGCAGCATTACTCTTCCTTGCCCAGAAGAGTTCCGTGTCTCAAATCCACCCCTCACTGAGGACAATGCATACATATTTTTACACTGTCTCTGCTTTGCCTCAGGAGCTTTCAGCAGTTCAGAGATGCCAAAGATCCTGCTCTGTATGTTCACAGCATCCTCAGAGGCCTGAATTTGGCCAGTGGAGCAATTGCACCTGATGCTGCAGCAGTCAGTGCATGTTGGGGCTGTGCTAGTTGCCAGCCTTAACCATCCTTTCTGTCCACTAGTGACCACTGCAAAAATGGTGCTTGGAGGTGGCCAAGACAAGCACAAGCACTCTACATTGCAGAAAAGAACATGTTTGAGTATAGTTCAAAATACAAGTCACAGCTGATGGTTTCCTTCAAACATAGCATAAAGGTATCTCCAAGAGCATGCTAGTGAGTGAGCAGTGTGGACCTGTCACTACACTTAGTACTATGGCTATAGCCACCCCTGACTTCAGTGGATCTTAACTGCTTCTCTATTTTTCAACACAGATATTTTCTCCTTTATTTTATCACCATTTTTTCTATTCATATCTTGCAAAGTTAAATGTGGAACTTGTTTATATCAGCGTTGTTATTAATAGTTGTACTGTGCCACTTAGCATATTATCATGACATAAATTATGTTTTTCTATAAAAATACTAAGCTTTGCAGAAAACACAGAACTCATCAGAATATTCCTGATTCTGGATTGAACATTTTTCATTGTACAGCTTCAATATAATTGAAAAGTTAAAATCTTTTCATTCAAGAGCAAAAATTGGCTGAAGGGAAGTATACTGGATGTTTGCTCTGTAAGTTGATGATTGAATTTGAAAGATTGACTTAAAAAGTTAAATATCCTCAGAAGAACTTAATGAACCTCAGATGCTTTTGAAATTAATGGAGAAAAAAAATCCTAACAACAAATCCCCTACCTTCAACATTTGGACTGATGCAGAGCTCTGGTATCAATTCAGTGCTGGAAAGTTGACTTGCCAGTTCATTTGAACTTGTTTGTTGTTTTAGTTTTACTGAGCTTACCTGAAGGTAGAAACGCACAATATCAAGAGCACAACTGTCACTCTGTTTCTCTTTTGTTTGTATCTGTTTTCTTTGTTGCTAGACAACATACCATTTTTTAGCTGATTCTCCATCATTTAAAGAAAACCACAATAGCAGATAACATTAGAGAAAGTAAACTGACATAATGCATCTTTTGTCCTAATAATGAGAAGGTATTTGTCTGGATAAGGTCACAGTTGCTTCGAAGTATAAATTACTTAATTGTTTTCAGTAGGGCTGTTGTGAGCTCCAGGACTAAGCAATCTAATCCAAAGCAAAACTCTTTGTCTTTGAAAGAATGTTTTGGGGAGATGATCTTTTCAGGATATAGAGACTGCTAGGTCACCAGGGGCTGGACAGCTCAGGTTTTATTAATACTTTTTATTCTGGTTTTGAACAGAATACTGATAATAATGATACATCATTTTACTGACATTGTTTTCTATGGCTGTATACTTTAAATTCTTTGTATTGTTTGGGCAGAGAAGAAGCCACTGCCAAAGCAAAGGTTTGTCTTCACAATAGCTGCATACACAAGTTACAAGCATAGTTTGTGAGATGTTTAATAATAGCCTCGGAGGGTTTAAACAAAGATTTTATGCTATTTATGTTATTCATGTGTTAGCAAATATCAGTCAATTCAATAGGGGGAGAGTGGCTCCCCATGATGCACATGTGCGTGATGCAGCTGGAACCATGTTGCTGTGCGTTCACAGGGCAGCTCCATCTTCCCAGATAAAAATAAATGTAATTCCATCTAACTTTGTATATGCCTGGAATATGGATGGACAAGCCAGTGTGCAAAGCTTTGCAGAGAGTGCTTCGTCTGCATAAACACTCTCTCACAAAGGCAAAGCTGGAGGCCAGTTCAGTGAAGATATGTACTGGTTTAGCAACAAATTGTACCAAAGATGGTTTTATAATTGACATATCTGTGGACAGTCTAACTCCCTTTTTAATCTGGCTTGTATCAACTAACAAACCCACAGCTTTTGTGGGAAAACAAGCCCTGGCCCTACCCAAACCTTGTGCTTGTGCATGGAGTTTATAGAAAACTATGCAGCAGGCTGGATTAGTTACAGTGCAATCAAGGATTCACTGGGAGGGAACAAAAAGAACTTGTCCTTGTGTGAACTGTGCATAAGATGCCTTTAATTACTTGTGGGGGCATTTGCGGTGACATATATTGAGGGAATGCTGGAGACAGAATTACAACGTAAGTTTATGTACATTTTAGGAGCACTTTTGAAATTATTAGTGAATCCATTTTTAAAATACCCCTTTTATTTGTTAGCCAAATGCATGCAATAGTCCTAAGATGAGCAAATGCCAATGCTGCAAGAATAAATATAGTATGCACCAGTATGGTAATAAACAGCTATCCAAAACCCAAAGCTTGAGAGGGGTGGATTTCAGGGTGGGTTGGTTGATTCTGGCTTTTGTTTTCAGATTTTCCTCTGGAAAGCTAAAGTAATCTTGGGAAAAAAAAAAAAGGCTTGCTTAGGAGCTTTTTCCAGGGCAAGCAGTACATATGCACAAACCTACACTTGCAAACACAGATAAATACTTTATGTTGCCAGTGGAAGGAGGCCTGTTTAACAGTTTTTCACTGGTCATGTAGGGAAAGCAGGGATGAAAATAAATACTTGATTAAATATCCCAAGCCCCACTGCTTAGCACTGATTTTTCGAGTAGCTTACTTCCAAGTGCTTGTTACATGTTTGCATTACAATGTTTGACTTTCTTTTCTCATCTTTTCTCTTGAATCATGTTCTGTCTTTCCCCTCTACCTCCATTTATTCAGTCCTCACACCTCTCCTGCTTACGGCTTTTTTCTTGTAAACACATAGTAAACTTAAATGTGGGAGCATCTGTGATTCCTTTATTACGCTTTTGGTGCTCAGCAATACTAACAGAAACATTTCTGGGTTTACCTTTTGATTTCAATTGTTTAATCTTCTGTGTGTTTAAATTGGACATCAGCATGGCTCCAAACCTTAGCAGGCAATCCTATTCCTCCAGTGAGGATGCCTATTTTGTATAAAACATGTTAGAAAGGTTTGTTAGCATATACAACAATGAGACAGCTAGGATGCCATCTATGGTTTTTGCTGCAGCTGGTTATACAGCAGCTACAGCCCGATAAATGTTTAAATGCCTCAAAGTTTATGTTTAGCATGCTGCAAGGCATTTCTATATGCAACTCCTGTTACTATCAGTAGGATATAGATCTACTACGTACTTCACTCTTGGCATGATACATTAACTATTGGATTTATAGCTGCACTCTGAAAAAACAAGGATTTCTGTAAAGGTACTGCTGCATATATTCTGAAGTAGCTTTATTTTACTATGTTCAAGGGAATAAAAGTCTGCTAATAGTCTTCATATCTTGATGTACAGCTTCAAGAGTTAAAAAGGAATAATGTATACCTAAAATGCTTCACCAACACTGAAAGGCTCTGGAAAGCTGCAGCAGCACATAAATAAAGAGCAGCCCACCACTCTGCGCCAGCTACTACTTAGTTGGGAAACTATGCAATGATTAAACAATGAAATTAAACACATAGGACCTGGTACATTTAAATATTTAAATGCCACTTTCATAACAAATCATGCTAATGCATTACTGTGAGTCTGACCTTGCCCTAGGACAGCCCATAACACTGCATGCAAGACAGCTAATTTTGTGCACTCCTCCACATCTTCAGTTAAGATCTGTGCTCCCACAGAAAGGCAGGGCTACCTACATGAGATGCTTATTATGAAACATCTTTGTCCATACATATTTATCAGTAATGTGACTGTCATTCTAAGTAAAAGGAGTGTGCTCTTCTATAAGCATAAATCTGAAGCAAATCCATTGCTCTCAGTAGCACTACAGGAAAATGTGAGTCTGGTTTCTTGAAGGCTGTTACTTTAAAAATTCCTCATATTATTTTAACTGCTACCTACATTACCTGTTGAGTAATTCCATAGCTTTTTTTTCAGTGGAGTTACCTCCCCCCTTCATCTGCCATTCAGGCAAACTTTATGGTGACATCCTTCAGGAAAGAGGGTTACAGGTAGGAAACCCCCCGTAAGAGGAAATCTCTGTACCAGCTGTGTAATGAATTCGAATATTTTCATGGGCTTCCAACACAAGTTTATACTCTAGAAGGGGAGGAGCAGAAGGTGTCCATTCAGTGGCATCCTGAGTAGTAGTCCTCAATTTTTTGTGATTTTACTTATGTCACCAAAGAGCTGGTTACAACATATTGGCCCCTCTTTGTTTCCATCTCAAAACTGTATTAGAAGATGCATGTCAATACATTAACTGCTTTCCTAAAGTCAATTTCCCTTGAAAGCAAGCATGGTTATAGCAGTATCGTGCAGTCATTGAGAGGATAACTTGCTACTCTGTTTACAGCATGCCCACGGGGCAAAAAAAAAATGCCTTGTTAACAGCTAAGCTTGCTTAACTAACAAGTTAAAACAGCAAGGAAAGCAAGGCAACTTGGGATCTAATATGGATAATAGTTTAAGTTCAAATCAGCTCTTTCCACAGGTGCCAAGCAGAGCTAAACCAGACTTGCGCTGTCACTGTTTTAGCCAGGGCTTTGTTCTGCTAGAATGGGGTGGGAAACAGATCAGTCGGACTATGCTGCTCTAAAGGTCACTCTGCCTTGCACAGGCAGCCGGCAGCGATGTGAATTCCTGAGTCAAGGTGGTCAGGAAATGTTTTTTAGCTGAAACTATCTTTGAAACCCTGTTAAAAAACCCAAAATAAATAAATAGGGATCATTCTCACAAAGTCCTTTATCAGAGGGACATTTTCTCTTCAAGTCAATTCATCTTGATGGAAGTTTTTAACCAGCTTTAATCTTAAAAATACACTATTTGTGGAACAGACTTGCAATGGCCCTTGGGGATTATTATAGTAGTCCAACCCTGACACCTGCACATCTTCTGTTTGTTCAGATTTTGCCCCAGGGGAAGCATTTGCCCCTACATGCAACCCTAACAGATATTCTATCATGGATATTCTGTCTCACAATTTCAACTCATATTTTTGAAATCTGTCAAAGTACACAGTCGGTGTATGCTAAGGACTACTGACATATTGTGCTTCGGCTCCATCATTCATTCTTTTTCAGTTATTCTTGTGGGGTACTTGTATGTGTGTGTGCATGCATGCATGCACACATCCATCCATCATCCATCCATCCATCCATCCATCTGTCCATCCATCATATCTACCTGCCTGTATCTTTTCCTTTTCATAAGATAAAAACATACATAGATTGAACAATCTTTTCACTTTTTGTTCACATCAACATGAAAAAAAAAAAAAACCCAACATCCACATAGGTGGATAATATGGCTTTAGAGATGGCTAAGATAGAAACAATTTTCAATTGTAAATAACTGATATATGTCATCTCTTCGGCTCTATCCATTCAGCAATTGATTAATTAATTAATTAATTAATTTCCTGGTTTATGGTTTTAGAATATCAGAGACTTCTTTGCCTTTATCCGTAGCCTCTAGAAAACTGATTTCCTCCCTTTGAGGAATTCCATTTTATTTATCCATTTCACCAGTTTTCAACAGTGGGCTTAGAGCAATCTGCTACTTTAAACCTTTTAAAAAGCTGTTCTTGTAATGTAGGGGCAGACTTATCCATAAAGAACAGGACTGAGTACTACATCATGAAGATCACACAAATGCACTGAGAGTGGAGGCAAGGCTGTTGGGCAGCAAGAGCAGTGGGGACATGTGTCAGTGTGGCTCAGGCTGTGGCCCTCTCACCCCTAGGCTGAAAGAGGTCACTGCAAATCTCATTTTCCGATGCTGTGGACAGAAGCCTAAACAATTAGTGGCTTTATCTCTCAAAAATACACTGACTGAGGGCTTCTGGAAGTTGGAGATTTCAGGGCATATTTTGGAAAGAAAAGGAGAACAACTCAATGCCTTGGCTGGCATCCCAGTCTTCAGCAGAACTAGTATCAAAACAGTGTGATTAATGCTAAGTGCATAATGGCTGCCACATTTGCCTTTGCAAGCAGAAGGTCTCCTGCAAACCAGCTTTTTATTCTTTCTTTCTAGTTCCGGTTAAAAGTCACAAACTTTACTTAACTGCAGGACAAGCACTGTAAAGTATGTTGGTGCTCTAATGTTTTACAAAGATTATATTAATTTACGAATCTGGTTTCACTGCCAATTTTAAATTGATGTAATTTAAATACTTTCAGAAGATTTCCAGTCTTCTTAAAGACAACAGTCTGTGGCTGAACTTATTCTCTTCACATTCAACACTGCTGCTCTGATAATCTCTGAAAAAAGAACGGTACTTACTGTTCAATGATGGCAACATTCAATGAAATAAGAAACTTTTGTTTCTGTTTCTGTTGCTTTTGAAATGCAGTGTAGCTGATACTCAGGTGGCCAAGTTTAGTTTGTTTTTCAGAATTATACTCTCCAAAAAAGTACGTGTTTAGAAAATCACTATGATCTTGCTAACATGTTCTTAAGCATGTAGGAGCTCAGACAGTGGCTCAGACATGCTGATCACAGATGCTTCACACTTAGCATATGAACAGCAACCGAATCAAATGTTACAATTAAAAATTCACTGTCACAAGTGGTGAAGTTGAACTGTGGTAGCTGTCTGGGGCAGTCCACATCAGCTGCACAGCTCCTAGCTGGGGAAAAGAGCACTCCCTGAGCTACCTACTAGCCTGGTCCTTGCAGGAATTAGCCTCTAAAAAGTAGGAAATTAATTATTGAAACAGCAGAAACTCACACTCCTAAAATGCAGGAAGTAGAGAGGTGAAATACATCCACTTCTGAAATGCAGCCTTAACTCTGCCCTGAGGCCTGCAAAGGCAACACTGCATGTACCAGCAGGCTGCAGTTGCAGATGCACCTTGAAGAGAACCCGTATGGATATTGTAGCAAATTGCTCTAATACCTCCTCCGTGCTATGGCAGAGCTCAGTGAACAGGAGCTACATGGAGCTGGCTGATTTTCAAATCCTCAGGTCATGTCAGCATAAGGATGTTCACCTGCTGGGGTTACTTCTGGCAGGCAACTGCTAGCACCGCAGTTTGGATAGACCATGTGAGCAGCCAGTGCTTTTTACCTGTGGCGGCCTTCCTCAGGGAACCCCGCAGGGACATGTCCCATCGTCCTTCATCCTGCTGCAGGCTGTGGTACTGCCCCAGAGGACAGCTTAGTGTTGTGCTGTGAGTCCAAAAGCCCTTTTTAGGTTTGTGATGGGACCTATGAGGAAAAGTTCTTACACACCAACCTACACTTCCTATAGTCTTCTCCTGTTTTTTTAGTTTGCATTCCTTTGTAACAGCCATATTCTTTTTCCTGTCACGGTTCATTCTCTTCAATAATTTGCACAGAAATACAGGTGACACACAGGTCAATAAATGTTTTGGTATTAGAAACAGGTATAACATCGGGGTGGGGTGTTTTGTTTTGCGATTTGCAGACTTTCCACAATTACTAAAATGACTGGTTGTAAAGCAGTGAAAATAACTGGAGTGGACAATAGATGAGTTTCTAAATGTTACTGGCAGTCAAATAACACCTACACTTGGTAAGGTAAAGCTACAGATTGCAAAACAAGTAATGAGAAGTGAGGCTGAACTTCATGATGATCACCAGGAGAAGAGAATTGTTAAAGACAATTCTCTTGGATTGCTCAGCCCCAGCCCTCCAACTCGGTGTTAGCTGTATGATCAGATCTTTGATGGAGCAAAGAGGTGACACACTGCAGAAGAGTATTATTTGGGGTTTTGGCAACTACATGGAAGCTAGAAGATGCGAGGTGTTTCATCCAAGACTGCATTCTGACCATGGGCAATATAGGGAAAGTAACAGAGGAACACAATGCAATTTGCCTCACAAACTCTGATTCAGAGGGAAGTATCGTAACAGCTTTGCCGTCCGCAGCCTCCTCTCTACTTTGCCAATGAAACAAAAAAGAGCTAATTTACCATGGTTGTGCAAATGTTACTGGGCCACATCATTACTGTGAACACAACTGGCTGGGGACATCCGTAAATCTTCAGAATGAAAGGATTTTTTTATGCTTTTTGAAAATCCTAAGGGGGGACATCTTCCTAGACTGGTTCATTCACACTGGTATTGTTGCCAGACTAACAGCTTCCTGAGGAACCACTTATTTTTCCTATTCATCATTGAGCCACTGGGATGCAAAGGCAGATGTAAGCATAGCTTGAACATTTTGCATTGCCATGCAAAATGACTGTTTAATGTGTATTTGTAGACGGATGCTGGAAACGCCTCATAATTAGACTGTGTCTAAGTAAGTCAAAATATTTTTGTTGTGATATTTAAATGTTGCATTTTACAGAATATTTGTAAAGCAAAAAGGAAAATGTTACCAGGAAAAGGAATAGGGACAAAAATACCCCTGCTGATGCTGAACTGCCAGACACAAAGGCAATTATCAGAGCAGACTGGAAATGTGCACCTGAAGGAGGCCTTAAGGGCATGCTTTGACAGCATGTCAGAATCAGAGGAATATCTGCTTTGTGCTAATTCATGTCATTGTAGTTGGCTTGCATTTAGACTTTAAATGAACTGGGGATTTTAAATGAGTATGTCAGTTTTGAAAGCCAAAGTAAATCATCATCAACACAAGAAATCATAGCAGAGACATTTCCATGAAGATTTAAGCCATGAACAAAAAAAATCTGAGGTACTGACCATTCTTACATGAATCACAGTTTAGCATATCATTCCCCTTAGTATACACTATGGTCAAGTGAAAAGACCTGGTTTGGCCATAATATGTTATCATGTAGCAGAAGATGCAAGATCACAATACCATCTGTACATCTCCTAGCAAGTAATTTTACATTCTTCTGTGTCCTAATGCTTTGTAATACATTCTTTTGATATTTGAAAGGCTGTTCTGGGTTCAGCAGTAGCAGTCATTTTTTCTCCTTCTTAGTAGCTGGTGCAGCGCTGTGTTTTGACTCAGCCTGGGAACAGCGCTGATAAAACTGATGTTTACTCTGAGCAAGGGCTTTGTGAGTCTCATGCTCTGCCAGGGAGGAGAGGAAGTTGGGAGGAAGCAGGGACAGGGTACCTGACCCAAACTAGAGGTACTCCATACCATAGCACGGTAACTGAGAGTTACCCGGAAGGGCTAGTGCTCTGGGGTTGGAGGAGGTGTTCGGTCTGTGCTCAGTCGGGCTGGGTGGGGTGAGTTATCTGTTGATGGGTGGTGAGATGGTGGTAGCAGTAGTGATTTGTGTTATACCTTAGTTACTAAACTGTTCTTATCTCAACCTGTGGGAATTGCATTCTTTTGATTCTCCTCCCCATCCCTCCAGGAGCAGGGCGAGGGCAAGAAAGGGGGGTTGAGTGAGTGAATGAGCTGGGTGGCTGGATTTAAACCATGACAACATCTTGTATGCTTCCTGAACCACCTTCTAGTTCTTTTGCCTTCTCTTGAAAAGACGTTCTTTTTATTTCTTGACTTCTGCACACTCTCAACCAAGTTAGAGATCATGTTCTTTTTTCTCTTTATTCTTTCTTCTGGGTAAGTTCCTATACTTGCTTTTCAAGCATAGCACAGGAAGGCCACTGAGAAGTGTCTAATGAGAAAGGAGAATACCATAAATCAGAAAACTCTTTTAAGTTTTCCATATGGATATTCTTAGAAGTATTTATTTGCTTTTGATGACTCTTTTAGGAGAGTTCAGCAAATCCCAGTATAATGAATACTTGAAGGACATGACCAGTGGACTGTTGGATGTCAACTGTGGTAACTGACTATTCTTGAGATTCTGACTGATTTTTTTCTTGTCAAGGTGCCAAAGGGCTGTTAGAATAAGCTGAAATGGATCAAGAACTTATTCTATGGGATAGTTCACAGTGATAATTCAGCCAGAGAATCACCATTATTCCTGGGGTTGTTCTGCAGCCAAGCTTATCACCAATTCTTCTTTATGTGGATTGAGGAAGTTCCTGGGAGTTAAAAGGACATAGACTTCGAATGACTTTTTTTTTTTTTAAGATCTGCACCAAGTCACACTTTTATGCTTTAAAGGTGAATGTATTGGAAAAGAGGCATTTGAAAAACACATTGGGAATTATAATGGAGGGAAAGGAAGGGTCTGAGATGCAATCACTGTGACTTTGGGCCATGAAGTTCAAGTCAAAAACATGAACAGTCCTACTTGTAGAACACAGGCATCTTTGGTGAAGGACTGCTTTCCCTGAGGATCAATGCAGCATCCAGATATGCAGTAATGGAAAAGAAACAAACAGAAATACGTATCAGCTAGTTTTATTTAATCAGAAAACATCTGAGATTTTACCAACTAGACTTCAGATTGCAACATGGAAATAAATGCCAAACCAGGGGCACCTCTACTGGTAAAATCATGGTGCATAGACCTTGCCTACCTATATTTAACAGTAGCCACATCAGATTTGCTAAATGTTAGCAGTCTTCATCATTATTCTGACAACAGTTTGTAAAATATGCCAATCTTTACTCATCATTATACCATGGAAACTATAGTTATGCCTGCAAACAGACTGCTGACAATCAAATTGACAAGATACCTTTCTGCTTCGACCGTTCGCAGTCTACATCCTACAGAAGGGTACATTAATTCCACCTATCTGGAAACCTGTCTTCATATCTCAGTTTATATATCCACTGCTCAGGATCAGCCTTAAGGGTCTCCTTCAACAGTGCAACTCAGAATTTTTTTCCTTGTCTTTCTCTAGGTCCCTGAATGCCTGACTGCCGAAGGGCTGGATTACAAAACAAGGAAAGGAAGAGTATATCTCATGTCCCAGTTCAACAGAGCAGCCAGGCTGGAAGGCATCAGAGGGCTGAGCTGGAAGAGTGATTATGTCTGGCTTTCAGGGCAAATACAAAATCCACACTAATTATCCTTGAAGACACAGCAACATAATAGAAATTCTTGCAATCTTCTCAAATTAGAGTCTTCATCATTCAATAAAGACAGAGTGAATCTAGAAACCCATCTCTTCCAGATGGTTGCAGTTGCTAAAATTTAAATCTGTGGAAAATTTAAATCAGTGGAAGCCAGCTCAATAATGACATTATTGTTGTTGCTATTGTTATTACTATTAATCATCTCTGCTTATTATGTGACAGCAGTGGCTTCATCATTTTAGTCACTATTGCCATAGAACTCCATGGAAGCCATTGAAGCTTCTCTCTACTAAAGGCATATACAATACCTCCTTAGCAGTAGTTTCTTAACCCTAAAATTATCCCAACAACTTGTAAGTAGTTGTTTTTTCACCCAAAGACATTTTCGTTAACAGACTCTGAAATACAACCCATCTTTGGAATGCTGGAAAGACTTTGCTACACTAAAGACACCAAAAAGACTTTTCCAGTTCTTTCTAAAAAGAATCATCCAAATCTCTGCAGTGAGCAAGCACCTCCATGCAGATTCTAAAGCAGAATCTTCCTCTCCTGATAGTTACTATAGTATTAATATTTTAACAGATTTAGGACACTAACCACCAGCAAAAAGGGGTATTGCTCTTATTGCACCTCCCCTGAACACCTCTAAGGAAAAGTGGTAGGAAAAACCTAGACTTTGATTCATTTTAAAGCATTCCCAGGGCTTCTGAACATGCCTCAAATTATATTCATTATATGGATGCTGTTTATAAATAAACTTTTCCAGTCTGGGCTACCTTAGTTGAAACCTAATTTTCTAAAACCTCTGAAATTTTACATGCTTTATACTCCTAACTCAAATTAGTTTAAAATTAGAACCTTCTCTCGTGTGTCTTCAATTTTACTGTGGTTACTCTTGTTTAGAAGTTCTCAATAATCTCCATTTGTTTGTAAAAGCAGAGCTTTTGAGATAATACAATTTTAACCTGAAACTTGGAGCCTCTTCCCAAGGATTAATAGACATGACAGCCTTTGTAAAGCAGTTACCAAATGTTACAGAAGTTGCACAAGGGCCAGGTGTTTTTATTATTTACATTAAAATTTGAAAGTTACAGGAAAATACCTTTTATTAGTGGGCAAATTAAATAACCCCTTTTAAATCATTCATCACTATGGCATTAACATGTACTTTTGTTGCCAGACTTCTCTGTTCTGAGCTTCTTAAAGTGAGCTGGAGATTAAATGCTCTTATTGTCAGACTAAAAAGTTCATGCCTTGGGACAGCAGCAAATTGTTCTGAGACGTTACAAATGTAAGAAAACCAAGGGTAACTTATTAGGAGCATAGTGAAATACAACGGTTTAGATTATTATCATTCACATATTCGCAGTAACTTATGTCATGTGTTATTTGCTTCTAAAAATGAAAACAAGCATCTCTCTTCAGTTGTTTAAAAGCGAATTCTTCCCGCATGAAGACCCAGGATAGCTGGTTTTTATCCACTGTACACAATGAATGCCACATAACAAAATAAAGTGAAAAACCTGCAAATCTCCAGTTGTTTCCATTGTTCTAAATACAAGGCTTAGCAGTGCTGAAATAGCAGGCTGATGTAGCTCATCACCCAGATGTGCAGCGATATTATGTGCATTTTTATTAAAGGCAGTGGTTCTGATCCTGCTGAGGATTTGGTCACTGATTTGCAGTAGTGCAGGCGCAGCTTTGGTAAGCAGTCTTTGGCTCCTAGGAGCTGCACCTCCAGCAGGGCTTTTGTTCAGAATAGGTGTGAGGGTTTGAAGTGAATCCTCTCATCATCCCCACTCACTGCGTGTTGGCTTGGTTTGTGGAGTGGGGTTGGTGCATACAAAAGGTACTGTTCTGTTTCTGGGTGAAATGAAGCTGTAAGTGTCACTCCAAAAGTGTATCACCTGCAGCGCTTCATGCCTAATTAGGGCAGAGGGATTTTGAAATACATGGATGGTAGGCAACACCCACAATGTAAAACTAGAAATAGTTCAAGCATCACAATAGATTTGATCTAAGATGCCCATACATACAGAATACAAATGTAGGACTCGGTACCAGCCATTTCCAGCTGCTGATCTGCTCCTATTGCACTGAATTACTTGTTAATGCAGATGTGACCATGGCACTAATGCACGGTAGCGTGCAGCTGACTACTGAGTATTGAACAGGGTGTCAAGTCTGAAGTGTGTAGTAAAACACATTTCCAAAATAAATCTACAAAGCATGGGATCAACAGTGAAAGCTGTGGAAGTCCCAGAGCTGTAACTAAAGTTGTGAATAATTACTCCTTCCTTGCTCTGCAAGGTGAGTCATTGGATTCTGCTTCCTTTGCTCATATCAGTTGTATATTGTCAGTGAGTCTCTTTGCAGGCTGAGACGTAATTGAAAGAGCTTGATTCATTGTCCAGCCACTTACAGGTGTGCAAAGAAAATAAAAGGGCAATCTTTAAAATTATCCCACCAGAAGCCTAGTCTTTTCATTCCACTTTGCACTTGCATTTGGTTGGTTTAAATGAGTGTGAAATGGGGGACGTTAACGCTGCCTGACTTCAGGCACCCATCTTAGGAGAGCAGACTCCTTGGACTCTACAGTCACTGGAAAGCAAAAGATCTTTCTGGAAGGCAACTCTGACCACCTAATTTTGATGACTGAACTCAAACTGTGCTAAAACACAGCATCAGAGAATCAAGCCTCTTGTCAATAGAATTAGGACCTCTATAATGTAACAGTGCATTGAAATAGTGAACTGATGCATTTTAATGTGCTAAAATTATGGGAAAACAAAGGGGTTTGTACATCACAGAATTGAAAATCAACTTATTTCATGAGAAACCCATGTGATTCTTAAATCTGATGCAATAGAATTTTATCTTGTAGAACCAGAGGAAAATAATCCTAAAGCTTTATAAAGTTTTCCTTTTCCTAGAGAAAGGACAATGCATGATTGCAGTCTGTTTACTGGGACATGACAAAGTCATCTGAAAAAACATAAAGTACTGGAAACCTCAGTATTTACTTTGGATACATATCCTAACATGATATGTATATCTAACAAGATATGACATTACCTTTTTCATTTCCTTATTTAACATAGAAGGAATACAAAAACTGTTTGAAATTGTTGCTTTTTTTCTTCACCCCTTTTTGCCTCGGGAC
>NDXB01006185.1:307250-322923 GCA_002631895.1 Agapornis roseicollis | reverse complement strand
TTCGCCCCCTCGGGGGGGGGGGGGGGGGGAAGGTCATTGTCAACAGATGCAGAAGATAAGCCAATGTGGGTGCACTTTACAATCTTATATATGTTACTTCAAGAAGAAAACTCTGTTTGAGGAAGGTGTCTGAGAGAAACAAGTGAATGTGAGAAATTCAGCATGCAGAAAACCCCATTTCATTGCTGACAGTAACTAGTCTTACTAATAGTTTGTAAGTCTAAAGGCAAGGTGTAACTCTAAAAGTAAGTAAGGTGGGGGTGAACTGGTGCACTGCCTAAATGGCAAAGGCCAAAAGCTTTTTGGTTTTGAAGGACCAAAAGCCAACATAGTGTCAAGTGGTACGTTGGCAGAGGCTCAGCTTCTCACATATATATGTAAGCTAGCAGCAGACACACCAAAGGAAAAAACTTGTATCCAGTTCTGTTGGAGCTGCATGAGAGCAATGGGTGCTACAGACATAACTGTTGTTATATGTCTTTGATTAGATTAATATAAGTATCGTCATTAATCTCCTGGCAGTCATTTCACAGGCCCTATGCAGAGATGCACACACCTCTGTAGCAAAATGTTTTACTATAATGACTGGCAGACATGCCAGGAAGCTAACCCATCTTCTTGCACCACCTTCAGCCCTACGGGTACTGAAATGCCCATTCCACTGTTTATGACATCCTTTCATTGCCTTAAAAATTAAGGCTCCAGCTTATATTGAAGTACAGGCCTTAATAAGTGTATCCTTACTTAATAAGTGTACATGTAACCATATGCATACCTACTACACCTTATAGGTTTCAATGGACCCGATTATATGATTGCACCTAATTATTACACTGATTATTATGTGGAAACAAATGTTCCACAGATTTCTTTGCCATCCTGCTCTAACTTCATTAAAATTAATAAATGCAGTTCCTTCTAGGTATGACTGTGCAGTGACTAGCCAAGAAAGATGACTTGTCCCTCACACAGCCAGTCATTGGGTCCTGTGCTCTCAGGAAGCGGACCCAGCTTCCAAAACAGGTGTTATAGTCAGCAGACAGATGTCATTAGATGTTGGTAGATAGGGAGTGCACAAAAGATGTCCTAAGAACAAGTACAGTCACTTAAACTCTGTTCTCTGCCTTGCCTCCAGGCCTGGTCTTGGTTGTTGTCTTTGGTTTCATTGTTCAGGATCCAGCTTACATCTGCTGCCTGTTCAGTCGTAGTTTGGCCCAAGCACACAAGCTGCTGCTCTGTTTGCTCCTTCTCCTGGACCCACCTCATGAATTGCACTCCCTTGTTTCCTGGCTCTTGTCAAGATGCGTGCAAGCTCCTTGGTGCCAAACCATGTGCTTGCCTTGGTCTGTCAAGCTAATGAGGATTATATGTTTCTGGTTCTTGATTTCAGATTGCCTTAATTACATCACCTGGCTCCTGCCTCCACCCAGACTCCAACCCCGGGGCCTCACTATGAGGTTTGCAACACCCATGTCCCGTCATAACAGTCTACACAGACAGGTGCTGACAGACAGCAGCTTGTTTTGCTAGTGCTCCAAGCTGGCCAGAAACAAGCTACCTTTGGTCTAGGAGCTGTACACCTACACTACCTGAAAGGAAGAGCTCTTTTATTTCCAGACAAGATACACAGCAGCTTGGAGCACAGAAAAACTGAATCCATCTCTGTCTATACTTGCTCAGTCAGACATACTGTGTACACCTATGCTAACTTTTAGGATACAGAGTAAATTTAAATGCTAACTACAGACACACTGTGTGGATGCCTCAAATGTTTGCCAAGATGCTGAGCAGCATCCCTTGAGGCACAGAGATAGACAGAAATCTACCATGTGGATCATAGGGGACCAAGGCATAAAGATTTCTACTGACCTTTATAAAAGCTGGTTTCAGCTTGCCTGAGAACATTATCTGTGTTCACCATGCCATTCAGGTGAAGCATAGCAATTGTATTTCATTATCACTTACATTTGGGTAACTTCCAAATTCAAGCGCACTTTTGTGAATTAGGTGTCTCCATTTGTTTCAGTAGAGGTAGTCTGGACTTTCTCAAAATACATGTATTTCTATGAGTGAAACACAAATCTTATAGCTAAAGTACTAAAATCCAAAATTCAGGCCTTCATCCAGTGTAGTTAAAATACATTTATACCAGCTGATTATTTGATCCTGTTTAAGTTCCACACCAGTAGGTGAAAGAAACATCAACAGATACAGGAGACGCAAGGAAGATGTGCTTGAGTTACCTTAAAACTAACTAACTTGGCTAGTAGTGTTCCCAGAGCTGCATAAAGCTTAAGTGTAAACTAAGTTAGGCTAGATTTAATTTAGACTACCAGAATTTTGCAGCATAGGCTGAGCTCTGTGCTTGCATATCTTGCACCCAAACCAGGTAACACAAACCTAACAAAGCCACTGTATGCTGGAATCATTAAAACAAATACTGAATCTAAATGGTGCTTATTTTAGGGCAATTTTAAAAGCAAATGAAGCACTTGTTAACTTCCAAATTGTTTTTAATACTCTAGTACCTCAATGAGACCGCTCGTAAGTACTGTGCAATGTGAGCAACTGCAGCAGGATCTGACCAGAAATGCTTTCAGGCATGTGATACAGACAGAGACTTCTGTGCTTTTGTTTCTAGGTAACTGCCTGGTTTTGTTTAACAATGTTTTGATTATGGTATGGAGCTCATGTAGCACTGTATGGACAAATGGTGTGCTTTATGTTATATTTAGTTTTATCTCTCTACGCAAGAGGACCAGAGGGGTAATTGCTTCTTTGAGGCCTGATTCTCATCTCCTTACCAAAGTGTGAATCTGTGGGAAAGTTACATAACAAAGGAATACAATTCCAGATCTGCTATAATATATTTAACCTGAACAAACAGTAAGGCTGGAAATTGTCTGTTTGCTGTATGACCTCATCAGTTACACATAACTGAATTTCAGATTTTGGATCTTATATTGAAAATCATTTACTTGCATAAGTAACTCCAGTAGGATTCAGTGAGATATTAATAGGAGCTAATACAAACTCACTAAAACATGTAGGAGTTCCTAAATCGAGCCTTGACTGTTTTAAATAAAAGCAAATTAATACATTTAGACATTCTCTAGACAGAGCAAGTGCCTAATGACCTGTGTATGTATGTATCACCGATATGACTATTATACTTCTAGAAGAAATTTTCACTAAAATTACTGCATACATTTTGGGTAGAAAATATTAAGAAATGCATTTTCCTTTGCTGCTGCCGAGAAGTGTGAGTGTGATATGATGGAGACTGTATGCAGGATATGGTTGCAGGATATTCCTGGTTTGTGCAGGGAACTGCCTGGTATCTCTGTGGAAGTAAGAATCTTGTGAAATATGCAGTGTGGAAAAACAGTGACATAGATTTTGAATTTAAGTATGGATTAGGTATTTGTTACATAAAGAAGACATTGGAATGATACTTTAAGCTTTTAATTTTTTACAGTTTCCTTTTCTATAGTAGTTAGGCCTCTTCTCCAATGTTATCTAAATGCGAAGTGACGAAAGAGTAGGGCCAGATCCTTCTCCTTCTGAGGAAATAATTTGCTGTTTATTTTCCTGGGAGTAACACAGTGATTTTCCCAAGCTCATAAGATTTAATATTATGCGCAACTTCAAAATTGCAAATCCTACATTTTTTAAATATAGGAGCGTTCAGAACTGTAATGCAGATATTTGCACAGAATGCACAGAAATTGCTTTAGTGTTTTCTAACACACAAGAGTGTTTGTGGGTTTTTCAGGGCACTCTTTGCTCAGTCAAAATTCCCACTGCAAAACAAGTTGCAGCATTGGGTGCTTTATCTCCATCAGGCTTTTATATCTTTATTAAGACTTTAATTTACATCTCTTAAATCTTAAATTATGAACACTGTGAGTGGAAACATTTTAATTCATGTGATTAAAATTCTTTATTCACTTCTTGAGGCTTAATACAAACTGAGGTCAGAAATACAAAATTAAGGGCTTTGAGTTATTTATCCCATGCAAAATCAAGATTTAGGTGCAGAGCCAGAAATGTTTCAGCTTTCTATTAGCTATTCTATTTATCAGCCCACAGTCTTAAATAAGTAATCAAAATGTTAATAATAAAAATAATCAAAACAATTCCATTTTTAAATTGTACCTTTAAACTACTATACACAAGCAGAAAGTTAATTTTATTGTTATTAATCTAGCTGAAATAATGTCATTTCATACATGTATGTATGTATGTATGTATCTACCCAAGCATTTGTCTTAAAATAAGTGTAACACAGAACTTTTCTGAAAGCAGCTTTTACTTTCTTGATCTGGTTCCATTAGAGGGATAAAGCAACAAAATGCATGTAGATAAAAACAGAAATCAAGGAATGCTTAACACAACCTGGAGCCAAATGTCTGACCTCAGCAAAATCAGTGGTTTAGATCTCAGTGCTTGAAGTAAAAGTATACCATGACAGTTTCATAATCATAAAGAAGTAGCTATACCAGTGTTGCACAAAAGGAAGTAAGTGATCATGACCCAAATATGCCTGAGAGGAAGGGACAAGTGGAGAGGGGTAATAATATCAGCATTGCCTGGTTGTGGCTGGTGGGTGAGTTTCAGCTGGAGTCTTGGCTTGCTTCATGTTTGCTCACCTTACTCTAGTTTACCCTACTCTAGCAGATTTGTTTTCCACAAGTCAGAATGAAGGTCCAAAGTACATCAAACCATTAAAGAAACCTTCCAAGAGAAGAAAAATAATGACTTAATGGTCACAGCTAGACCTATGGTGTGCTTTTACGTGATGGTTGAGCCTACCTAATGTCTTCCTGCTTCTGAGGAGAGTACTTCTGTCCTTCCTCAGGGCTTGCCATGCACTCCCATCTCTTTTGGAAGCCACCTGTCATCCTTTGATGAGTTTGCTCAGTTTGCTAGACCAGCCAAAAACTAGCCAAGTCAAGAAGTAAACAGTCTGCCAGTACAGACAATGCAGGTTTCATAAACACCAAAGCCTGAGGAAAGGTTGGGAATGCTGTCTGTGCATCTGGGGGTAGGGAATAGGCAGTACAAAGAAAGGAGGATTGGCCCTTTCCATGACACTAACCCTCCTGAATGCCATCTTTATCTACTGAAATATCAGCCTATGTCTCTGAGAAAATGCTGGAAAAGATACCTTTCTTTCAGGGAAGGAGAAGCTGTGTCCTAAATCCAGAATGTTTAAGAAAAGGAAAAAAAAAATGGTAAAGACCTAGAGGTTATAACCTTTTCCTCATGTTACAGTATGTGACTGAATAATATGTTGGTGGGAAGAAGCTGGTTTTGAGTTATTTTAAGTATCTGCTAAAGGAAAAGGATTTTTACGGGTTCCTTCTCAATGGGGCCTTTTGAGTTATTGAGATGACTGAATGGGGGAGTTGCAGGTCAGCAAGCCAGTTTAGGAATGGTTAGGAAATGTGATTTCATCAGATGAAGGTTGAAAGTCATAAGCCTTTCAAACCAGAAGCCATTTAAGAAGATTCTGAAGTGTACATCTCCGTGCATTCATAGTATAGACATTAAAGCCTCTGGAGTACCTTAGCATTACATTAGTGGTTGCTGCAGATTAATGTTGCCTCAGTTTAATTATCTCAATTAAACCACTCTTCTTTTGAACTGACAGGATGAAGCAATTCAATTTCTTTATGGCCTTGTGCTAAGGAACAACAGGAGGCCACTGAAGGAGTCACTTGACAGTTTAAGATGAAGTCTGATCAGTTAAGCTGTAGCCTGAGGTGTTACTGACAGAAGTAACTTTCTGCAGCAGAGGGCTACTAATAAACACAGAGGACAGAAAGCAACAGTACAAGCATTTTCTAGGACACTGAACTAGTAGAAAAAGTGGTTTCTGAGCAAGGAAACAAGTTGTTTCTGTTGTATTCAGTGTAACAGGTCTTAATGAGTATTATAAAAGCATCACTGAACTCTATCAAAGCAGCTCTCTTTTAAAAACTACTTGGTTTTCTTTTTAATATCTGTCTGAATAGGATAAGGGATGACATTATTTTTGTCAGTGATACAGGTGTGTTTACCTGTGTTACTACATTGCTAAGACTAAACATGATGTGTGCAGTTACATCATATGCTCTGCTGGCTCATAAAAATAGAGCCTGCAGGTACCATGAGTAGCAGCGAATAGAATCATAGAATAGTTAGGTTGGAAAGGACCTTCAGATCATCTAGTTCCAACACCCCTGCCATAAGCAGGGACACCTCACACTAAACCATGGCACCCAAGGCTTCATCTGTCCTTGAACACCAACAGGGATGGAGCACTCACAACCTCCCTGGGCAACCCATTCCAGTGCTTCACCACCCTAACAGGAAAGAATTTCTTCCTTATATCCAACCTAAACCTCTCCTATTTAAGTTTGAACCCATTACCACTTCTCCTGTCACTACAGAAGAGCCCCTCCCCAGCATCCCTATAAGCCCCCTTCAGATACTGGAAGGCTGCTAGGAGCTCTCCACACAGCCTTCTGTTCTCCAGGCTGAACAGTCCCAACTCTCCAGCCGATCTTCGTATGGGAGGTCCTCCAGTCCCCTGATCATCCTCATGGCCCTCCTCTGGATTTGTTCCAACAGTTCCATGTCCTTTTTATGTTGAGGACACCAGAACTGCACACAATACTCCAAGTGAGGTCTCACAAGAGCAGAGTAGAGGGGCAGGATCACCCCCCTCGACCTGGTGGTCATGCTCCTTTTGATGCAGACCAGGATACGGTTGGCTTTCTGGGCTGCAAGTGCACACTGAAGGTGGCTCATGTTCATGTTCTCATCAACCAACACCCCCAAGTCCTTCTCCACAGGACTGCTCTCAATTTCTTCTTTGCCCAACCTGTAGCTGTGCCTGGGATTGCTCTGACCCAGCTGTAGGACCTTGCACTTGTCATGGTTAAACATCATGAGGTTGGCATCAGCCCACCTCACAAGCGTGTCAAGGTCCCTCTGGATGGCATTCCTTCCCTCCAGCGTATCCACCGAACCACACAGCTTGGTGTCATTGGCAAACTTGCTGAGGGTGCACTCAATCCCACTGTCCATGTCAGCAACAAAGATGTCGAACAAGATCGGTCCCAACATACTTCTAGAAGCCCAGAATTCAAGCCAAGCCAATTGTTCAGCCACACAGATTTTAGTCCTTCAACTCCCAAGTTAGAGAAAGGACATCTGCAAACACCAAATCAAATATGCAAAAAGGAAGTTCACATACCTTTCTGGTAGCAGAAAAGCAGAAATCTATGTGTTACAGCTGTCAATAACCCTCGAGTGTATACATATTTGCATTGTGAGTATATAACAGGATATCTTTCATTTCTCTTTGTCTAAATCACCTCCCACAGCCCTGGAAGTATGCTTCTCAGCTGCGATATGTTCAGAATGCAACTCACAGGGAACATCTTGCATGCATTTCAGAGGGACAGGTCATTCCTTCCCCCTGAATAATTAAACTGTGTGTTTCAACAGCATGCTCCTTGACTCGAGCAAGAGTGGAAAAGAAACACTTTTATCTGCAGAAATGCTGAAAAGAGATTCATAAAAGCTACTGTAAGTTTATGCGGCCTTTTGGACCTCAGAATAAAGCAAAGATACTTGTTCTGAACAGCAAGAGGCCAAAATGGAGAACTGCCATGACGGTGTCTAACACTATGTCTAAAGCCATACGTATGCAGCATTCCCAGCAGAGACTGAACAGAAACAGAGTGCCTGTATTTCAGTTACACAACATATGCTCAGTTCTGTTTTTTCATTAAATGACTAGGCAAAACTTAAATTTACTTGAAAGTAAGAATGATTTTATAATGTCAATTTTATAAATAAGTGTATTTCCCTATTTCTAAAGGACATGATGTTACTTTTTAGTAGCCAAGACAACTATTTTTAGCTTAACTTATGCACTGTGGAAATTGTCTGTAGATGGAATGCTGCTTTAACAGATGGGTACATAGAGAAGTATGTGAGAGCACCTCTATGTGCATCAAGTTTAAATGTTAGCTTGCATTGCCATTCAAGAATACAGAGGCAGCAATCTGTGTAAAGCTCATGAAAGATGGGAGAATACACCATTGCAAACCTGATTCAGAACTGCATAGTTTATAAATATGTGCCCTGGTTGCTATGGTACTTTGAGTTTTGGTGACTCAGGATTATGCAGCATCTAAAAGTAACCCACCTAGAAAGGCAGGGTTTCTGTGTAAGAATCACAGCTGAAAAAATCAAAGAGCAAGAAATCTGTTTCTTATGCAATTTACTCTAAAATCTTGTTAGCAATTCATGCATAGTTTTCTTATCTCTTTTTTTCTGGATAAGAAATGTCCCAGAGTTTTCACTGTAGCTTATGTGGGTTTGTCACACAATCAGAGTAGAGAATACACCAAATTTAAAAATAAAAAGAACTACGTCTATCAAATAAAAAAAACCGAGAGAAATGCCTTATTCTCATGGCAAATATCTCTGTCATGGCATTTCCATGTTGAAAAAGGCTTCTATATTTTCTTATACCATCTCTCCTTTTACATAAGGAGATAATTACAATAATTTCATAATTCCTTATAAAATTCTGGAAGATTTATTAGAAAGCTTTGTGTCAATATATACAGTATTTATTACTGTCTCTTCAAATTACTCATTTTTCCCAAAGCTGGACTTGATGAAATTAGCTTTGATATATTAATTTACTTCACTGGGGAGAAAAAAATGTTAGGACAAGATTTTTAGAAGCCACACTGTGTCTGCTGTAGATCAAGATGAAAGACAAGACAACAATTATTCTTAGGAGGTCAGAACAATTATTCTGCATCCCAGAAGCTGACTATTTTGGGTAGTGCAAAATCTGAATCTGTGTATTTCTGTGGTCCAGAAGCTTGCATGAAATAGCTATGAACAATGATTGTAATGCTTTTAAACAAAAATGGGCAACAGGAAGGCACACTAGTAACAATCTCTTTGCTAAATCATTTTATTAATCACTTGAAGCCTGCCATTAAAGTAACTGTAAATATATACACACATAGATGCTATCTCTGCAAATGTTTACATAGTTACCTCTAGAGAAAAGCAGTTCTCCTAAATTCAGTGCCAGTATTTGTCTGTAGAAAATTACTTATTCAATCACCTTTAGTGCTATGTATATACACTCAAACAAAAGATTTTCCAGGCCACCTAGTGTGTTGGGTAATCTGGTAGAGATACACCAAAACAGCCTGATAAAACTAGGTCTACTTAATGTGTCCTCAACTTGCACACATCAGGTACCCCAAATTATGTCTCTTGTTAGCATACTATTATGCAGTTATCTAATTTTATCTTGTGATATTTTCATGCAGTAATGACTTGCTTTAGGATGAATTTTATACTCACTTTCACTATGGTCTTCAAAGACAGCCCTAATACATAGGGTTTGGTCTAACTCTCCGGACAAATGAATTTCACCCTCCATGCTTAGGGAGCTAATTGGAAAAGAACATCAGATTTCTGCAGCAAGTATTAGTGGAACTGTATATGTTTACCCCTATTAGTACAGAATTAGAAGCTGTAGACAGTCTCACCTGCCCTCAGCTACAGTGATTTTACAATGAAATTGAATGATATCAAACTGGTAGGATGGGATAAGGAATATGGCCCAGTATGCCTCTGCTATTTAAATCATAGACCTTTATGCAAGATATGAGATAGAAAAAAAATACAGAAATTAAAACAATAATAATAATGCTTTTACTACTATTCCCTTGTTGTTTTGAATTTTATTGAACACAGAAAATGTAAACAATTGCAAAGATCAACCAGTTCACATGAATGTCAGCTCTACTTTTTGCTTAAGGAAGACCATATGCTTCACTAGATCACATTTAAGAATCATATATAATTTACTGCAGAGCACAAAGCTATCTGGGAAAGGCATATATACTCCATATATGTAGAATATCTGAATTTCAGCTGGCTGCAAAAATGAATAATACGTTGGCTGTGGAGTCTGTAAAAAGCCTCAAACATAACGTAACTCCCAAATGAGCTGAAAGCCAAAAAAATTAAAAAGTAAAGGAAAAATAGTCAGTGTAAGGAAAGATATTTGCTGATGTTCTCTGAAGAGGTAGAGCTGAATCAGTGAAAAATGCCCTGGAGAAAGAACAAAAGGAAGCTATGAGACCTGGTCTTTTAAACCTGTCTTTAATGATACTTCAGAACACAAAAAGGCATGCTTTCTGAGGCGTAGAACCTCTGCATTTTGCTAACAAGCCAGAAGAGTGAGCTTAAGGAGTTAAAGGAGGATCCATGATCAGAAACAAAAAACTGAGCTGGAAATATGAAGTCAAGGAATGGACACTGCAGCTCTGATGGACACATAAAAACATGCTCCATAATAGTAACGTTCCTAAGACAGTGCATTTAGAGTCAGTGACTATCAGCTTGGCTAGAATTACTTTGCTCCTAATAAAGCACTTGATTTAACCACTGCTTGCTGAAATCACTGTATTCAATTCTTCAGCTATGTGGCATTTTTGAAAAGTTTTCAGCCAGCCAACTGAAAGAGAGTAAGAGAGAAGCAGGATGCTGGGGAGATTACATGTAAAATATTAGAGACATCTGGGTAAGGAGGACTTGGCTTTTATCTTGCACTGTGTTTCTCTGGGTTATAGTCCTCATCTCTTTAGGAAATGGCATTTGATTGACAGTCTGTCCCCAAGGAGGACTGCCCACAAGGGCAAGACCACAGTAGACAGCTGGAGCCTGCACAATTCCCCTCCTTTGGCATGAGTCAGTTGATGGAGCCAAGTTCCTGGCTGGTAAATACCATACTGGGTCGATGGTACCAGCGCTATGCCAAAGCACAACTCAATCACCCATGTGAGTAATAAACACTGCTTCTGAAGAGCGTTATGCAGTCAGCCATACCTTCAAACCCAGGAGCCTGAACTGTATCCCTGCATAATCATAAGGGCTGTCAATAGGAAGGTATAAATGAGGTGCCAGTCAATTTTTCACCCACCTACCCAAGACTGCAAACCTTTCTCTGGCAAATCTTTCATCTCAACTGCAAGATGTCATCTCTTGCTCACAATCACATTGCACCTGCAAATTGTCAGTGCACTGTATGTCATGCATTGCTGTACTAGTAAATCTGATGGTTACCATGCAAATAGCTCAAGATGAAATTCTGCTCTGAAAAGCAGTGACAACAACACCTTGCTGCAAGTACCCTACAGCTACTACTTTTTGCCAAATGCTGCTGACATTTATATCAATAAAAGTGGAAATATGAAGCCTGCACAGGCTGTGACACTGCCCACCATAAGCAGGAAACATTATAATTAGGAAAGAGCAAACCATGCAAAATTTGAAGTGTATGAGGTTTGATGACCCTCTCAAACTGTGCTTTGTTTCCTGTAATTAGTTGAAATAAAACTTTTTTCCAGTAAGTTTAAAACCAGTTTCATCCCCAGAGATGATTCAATTGAAAGCAAAATACATATTGCTTTTAGCTAAAGAAAACATGCTATGCATGGCAAAAAATTTACTATGTACAATAGCTTAGTTCCTAGAAGTCACAACTCCAAATTAATACATTTTAGTCTTTGCATCTTCAAATACTGTATGCTTTGTTGTGAAAACTACTTGTTTTCTCTCAACGGAAAAGATGGATGAGTTTCCCCAGGTTTTCAGATAGCAGAAGTGACCTGTAAGTAAACCAGACTAAAAGCACAGGGATTTGCCCACTACCACACTGAAGCATCATGGCATTTGGCAGATAGTGCTTCTGTACAGCAAGCTGTCCTAACAGATGAATCTAAACTCCCAAAATGAAGGATCCTAAGGAAGACATCATAGAGTTCCCTAGGTTGGAAGGGACCTTAAAGGTTATTCAGATCGAGCCCCTCTCCTATGGGCAAGGCCACCTTCCACTAGACCAGGTTGCTCAAAGCCCTCTCCAGCCTGGCCTTGAACACTGCCAGGGATGGGGCATTCATAGTTTCTCTGGGCAACCTGTACCAGTGCCTCACCACCCTCGCAATAACTTACTACAAACTCACCCCATTTCTCTCCCCCTTTCCTCCAGATGGGTGCATTTACCCCATTTGCAAATGCAAGCAGGAATGCTGATTCTTTTATCACATCTGACACAGAGGTGGCTGGCAGGACAGCCGGCACCTCTCATGAAGGTGGAGAGCACCATGATTCCAGCTGCATTCCTGAAGCCTGGCACAGGTTTTTGGGTGCAAGCCGAATAAACTGCACCATTCCCTATTCCCACTCGCTTTGTTCTGGAGCAGCACATCCCTGGTCACCCTTCGGCAACAACAGCTCAACTGGAACAGCCCCCACCGCTTTCTAAGTGCGTTTTCTCGGCTCTGACAGCAGGCACAACCGCATAAGGCCCTGGGGACCAGACCCAGACAGGCAGCGGGTGCCGTGCGGGGCTGCACCACCACCACCCCCCTCTCGGCCGGACTGCTCCACGGCTATGGCCGACATTTCCGCCCCGGCAGGGTAAGGCGAGCCGCTGAACTCTTGAACTCCCGGGCCCCGGCTGAGGCAAACCGAGGCGGCCTCGCCCCAATCACAACGCACGCACAGGCACCGGCCCTGCCGGCACGCCCCTGTCCTGCCCCCGCCAGTGACACCACCCGCACCGCCCCCGAGTCCCGCCCCCCGGAAATCTCGCGGTGTTATGCTAACGAGGCGGCCGGCGCTCCGCCTCACCGGTTGCCTCCCGCCTTCCATCTGGGTGGGTGAGTGAGCGAGGGCGAGTACGGGCCGCGGTGCTCTGTGGGATACTGGCGGTATAGTCTATCCTCGGTGCGGCCGTAGCGGAGGGGCCAGGCAGGAGCGGGGTATGAAGATGGCGGACGCCAAGCAGAAGCGGAACGAGCAGTTGAAGCGCTGGATCGGCTCCGAGACTGACTTGGAGCCGCCCGTGGTCAAACGCAAAAAGACCAAGGTGAAGTTCGATGACGGCGCCGTCTTCCTGGCCGCCTGCTCCAGCGGGGACACTGAGGAGGTGCTGCGGCTGCTGGAGCGGGGCGCCGACATCAACTACGCCAATGTGGATGGGCTCACCGCACTCCACCAGGTCGGTACAGAGCTGTTGCTGCCGGCCGCGGGGTGGGGAACCTGGCCGAGCTCCGCGGCGGGTGCAGAGCTTGGGCAGGCAGAAAAGGGGAGGGGGGCGAGGCCGGCCGGTCGAGCGCACTCCGGGAGGAGGCGGAGGAGGAAGGGGCCGGAGGCGGCTGCTCTCCTCTCCGCTTGGGGGTGTCGGGGCGGGGAGGGGCGGGAGGCGGTGGCCTCTGGGGTCAGGCTCGGGGCCGCCTGTGGCCTCGGGGAAGCGGCCCGAGTCTCTGGGCTGCAGGGGCGGCAGGCTGCGCCCTCTCCCTGCGGCCCGAGAGGCGGAAGGGGGCGGCTGGGCCTCTCCTTCAGTGGGGAGGAGGTGCCAGTGACCCTCTTTCGCTTTGCCCGTCGCCTCTTTTCCCCTGTTGGCAGCGCCTCTCTCGCAGGGACCGGGGGGGAGGCCGGGCAGGTGCCCCCCGGCTAAGGGTGGTGGCCGGCAGGTGAGGGAGGCGGGCTCGCCTTGAGGGGCGCTTCCCCCGTTTATCTCTTGCTTGAGATCCCAGTAGCAGTTTCCTGCTTCCCTCGCTCCCCCGGTTTCACAGGAGTCGAGCCGACTAAACCCGGCTCCTGTGTGCGGGAGGGCGTGCGGAGAGACGGATCTTATGTTTCTCCCCGGTTTCTAAGGGGAGCCAATGTTTTGTTCCTAATATAGAAACGTATATCAATAACAAGCTTCTTGCTTTCTTTAGTGATGGCTTCTGCTGCAGTGTGAAAGCTGAACTTTAAGGGGAGCAGGGCTCGTTAGATTTTTCTTCCGTGCGTTGGAGAGCAGTTAAAAAACGAATCCATATTGCTTTGTTCTGGTGCGGGTGTGTGTGTGTGTGTGTGGGGGCTGTTGCAGAGGGAGATAACTTTCAGTTGAGGTAGGGGGGGAATGGAAGGGAAACTGGCTGTGAAGTTTCCTCAAAATGGATGCTTTGTGCCTGTTGAACTTCGTAGCAGTCTGATTGGAATCTCAAAACGTTAGCCAAATAAGGAAAGGCTGTGGCAATCCGGAGATAATGCGGGTTTGCCTGAATAGTTTTTGCTTCTCTAGAAAGCCAAAAGCTTCCACACAATACTAGGTTCACTGCATATCCAAAAAACAAAAGCAAATACACACAAAGATGATGTTTGACAGGCCAGCTTACTGATCTTAGGTTTACAGTTTGTCCAGTAGCTCAAGAAGAATAAATCTGTTAATGATTATGAGATGTAGGTTGATAAAGTAGAAATCTTCCCAGAATGGTTAGGTGAGGTAACTATATACATACATATATATACACACACACAGTGCTTTTCTTCAATTCACCAGCTCATTTTTGTTTAATGTATTTTATCCATCCCATATAGATTTTTTTCAAGGACATCAGGCTCTACAAGTATGTACGTTTCCGTGTAGTCCTGTAGAGAATCTTCTCCTCAACTTAAGATAGAGAATTCTCCTAGTCTTTGCTCTGTTTCCTGTGTAAGTTGTTGCTTGCTCCCGTGTGAAGGGTATTGGTTTACTTTCAGTTGTGAAATGAACTGGAAGAATGAATGTGTGCTGTCAGTAAGGCTGTCAGTGTGTTACTACAGCACGGTTACCTGACTTCAGGCTAGCTTGTCACTTCACAGCGATGTTTTGTGTATTTAGCATTCTCTAATCAAACTATGATTGCTTAATGCTTCCAGGATAGCTCTGTATCAGAAGTCATACCTTAAGTGGTTAGATTGTTGGGTCCAAGAGTTACTGTACTGCAGTGATTGGTAGGAAAGGATGACGTTTGATTTAACTCTGTTGTTAAATATGAGATGAATGGTGTTATCTCTCTTTCTGAAATCCAGAATGCATTTTCAAAATATTTATGATACTATATACCACAAAATCTCCATCAAGATCATTCTGAGCTTATTCTCCCCTTCTTTTTACCTGTAGTCAGCTTGCAGTTTTGAAGAGCAAAGTCTAAGGGAACAGAGGTAAAGATTTACATCACTGCTAAAACTTGCTCTCTCCTCCTCTCCTGTTCCCCTCCTTCAGTGATACTGAAAAGCCTTTTCTGGTTTGATACATTAAAAAGCAAAGAAAAGATCAGTTGTGAAGCTATAATTGTCTTGAGGTTGTCCTGTAAATGAACATTGCTCATGACCCAACTGTGAATGGTTTCACTTTGTTATTATCAATAAATCTTATTTTTTGCTACTATGCCACATAAAAGGTGCAAATCCTACATGATGCGGCTTATAGCATGAGTTAATTTTATCAGTCTTGGCTGTGGCATGGCACAAAGCTGTTGTGCTGAAGTCTGTGTTGTTGTGCTTAAGACTGCCATGGCTTGCTGTTGCTTTGTGGTTTGTTGATTGTTTTGTTATTGTCTGTCAGATCCTGTGTAGACTTTACTTCTCCCTGGAATACATTTGTTTCAGCAAAGATAGAGTCACTTTATCTTTTTTGGGGTTGTGGCCTTTTTGTTTTTTGCATCAAATTCTTTTTTTGTTATTGAGAACAAATGAATGTGTCTGAAATAGCAATGGAGTTAAATATTTAACATACTAGTCAGCTTTTTTTTTTTTTTTT
>NDXB01006185.1:281856-304076 GCA_002631895.1 Agapornis roseicollis | reverse complement strand
TTTTTTTTTCCTGGGGTTTTTTTTTTTTTTTTTTGGGTTTTTTTTTTTTTTTTCCCCTTTTTTCTTAATTTGCACAGAGCAAATGAGTCTTGAAATGTGTAATGTTGACTCCACTCAGTGATTAGACTACACAGGCATATTTTTTTGAAATCCCTTTGTAATATGGGTGGTTTCTTGTGTGGGCCATAGGTCTTTCTCTCTAGTTACAGTAGCTAGGTTCAGATTCTACAATAAGTACTTGTTAGCTCCTACTGATCTTGTCATCTAAGTTTTGTGTTCTGTTTTTTTTTTTTTCCCTTTGAAATGGAAGCAAGAAGAGGAAAGAAGATATGATTTTTCATAATATACTTTAGTAATGGAAATTTAAATGCTACATTCAAAACACTTGTGTTCTTCATGGTGTTTTATAAAAGAAACAAGTCATGTTTTTTTCATGGTTTTAGGTTTACATCCACATGTGTTTCTCAGCCTTTTCATGGTCTGTCAAGTTTGAACCTGGGATTCTGTGCCTGGTTAAGTAGCAGTTGCCATTGCTATGGGTATTTCTTGTGCACAAGTAGAACAACCCAAGTGAATTCTAGAATATAGTAGTTAAGTATTTAAAGGAAGTTTCCATGTTAGTGTAACTGATCGATTTCTTAAATTTACTTAGTCATGGAGGAAGAGTTATGTTCAATGTAAGAATGAATTCAAGTGGTAGGCATTAGTATTTGCTAAGGCTAATGTTTGGGGACAGTTTCTGCTGGCTTTTTAGCTATAATTTCACTGTGGCATTGATGCTACTTTTACAATAAGGCTTTATTTATGGTTTTCTATGTATATTGGCATATTCTTGGTATTGTTAGAACACTCCATGATAAATCATCAAAAGCTTGTAACATCTCATCTGGACTTGTAAGAGTAAATGAGGTATGCTCTTGCATGAATAAAATGTATGTGAACACGCTTGATTTGAGGCTTTTTGATCTTGGCATTGTAGTAGCAAGTGTATTGTTTTTTACTAAATTACTGATTTTCAGTTTGTTAGCTAAATCTTAGGGTAGGAGATGGAAGCAGTCACTATAAATCATTACAAGAGATACAGTTAGGTCTTCTGACTGGGTTCTGCCTTCCAGGCTTAAGGGCATATGCTGAATTTTAGTTGGAACAGACGGTTTGACAGGCTCTTGCCCAGTTCTTCACTTGTTTACCCTTTGCTCATACTCTCACTCACTTTCTTTCTCAGAGTTGTTATTTGGGCTAATAGGATGCTTATTGCAATCTTCTGAAAAATTAAGAGCCCAGAAAATGGCTTGCATCTTTCTGTGTCATCGTGTCTTATGAGGCTAGACTGACAGTGGAACTGAGGAGCATGCATGTGCTCTAGCAAGTGCTTACATTTTATTTTATCCAAGAATATGTTCCCAATGTATCAGGCACTGATATGTTCTGAAAGGAATGTGGTGGTAGTTTTGAACAACTATAGGATGAGTACACCTTTCTGGGACTCTTGCAACCAAGAAATCGTGAGTTATGCCTCATTACTCTCATACAGTGGTATCCATATAGAGTATATGCATATTGGACATGCAGTGTATGAGGATATTTACCTAACAAAAGTTATATCAATGCTTTACAAAATATCTTTCTTTGTTGATCTGGGCATCTGTAAAGTGCAAACTGGAATGCAGCTGCAAGACAGTGGAGCTGTTGGTAAGCTGGACAGCTTCTGATGCTGCTGGGTGGTTGGAGACATTCCAAGCTCCTTTACTTTCCTATAAGCATTCCTGAAATGACAGTCAATGGAAAGCATGGCATAAGAGTGGCAGCATTCTTCAGCTGTTTCCTTTCTAGTAATTTCAGAACTGTAAGGATAGAACAAGAAGGCAGAAATGATCAGGGTACTTGGGGGCAGAAAGGAAATATTTCTAGATTTATTATTTTTTAAATGCTTTGTTTTGACAAGACCAGCTTTTCTGTTGTTTTTTGAGAACACAGAATCAGCCACTGTGCTTATGCTGGAAATACTGAATCTTTGAGGACTCATTCACAAAACCAAAATTAGAGCAATACGATGAAGTCTTTGAAGAAGACTGTTTCCCATTTATGCCTTTTGTGGTGTTAGCACTTAACCCATTAACAATATGCTTCTCGGGCTTCTAAAGGTCTGTTAAACAGCGAAGAGTGAAGCTGGCTTTAAGAAGAGGGCAAAACCCCTAGAAAAAACTTAACCCAGCAAATGCATCCTCATTTTGGTCCTACACACAGGAGTGAGTTTCTTTGCAAGGCTCCAAGTTACTGTTGTAACTTCTGAATACTTTAGTTTTATGTTTGATCTGTAGCAAGCACATAACCATCTATTTTAATGCTCAAATATTTGTATGAGATGGGGGCTAGAAATGGTTCCAGCTCTAAAACATTCTGTCAGGGACCAAGTCTCACTGATTTTAATTTTTTATTATTTTTAATCAGTCTGAAATTTCCTTTGGTTTATTTTCCCATGTTATGATTGTAATTTCAGGGTCTTGAGTTCAAGCTATGAGAGTTTGCTTTGATGTGATCAGTTACCAGCCAGTGGTGATTACTATGTGAGTTTTAGTTCTGGGGTGATTAGTTCTACAGTTAGCAGTTTTACTTAGTTTACTAAGTTTTACTTAGTTCTGCAGTTGCTGTTTTACCATCCTGATAGCGGAGCTAGAAGAGTAACCAAAATGTCTTCTGTATACATGCTTGAGTATTTGATGTTTCTTGGACATCAGGAGATTACATGTAAGTGTTAGCCTTGTGCTGTGAATTTCAAATATCCACAAATATATAGATACATGTATACCACTTCTGGTGTAAATTTCAGTTTCTTGCTACGTTTCTGGTTCATTCACAGAATGACTGAGGTGAATGTTAGCAACATGAAAGCTGCTTGTTAATCGTTCTGCTTCAGACTTACAGGATGAACTAACCTAACAGTTTGGGTTTTTTTTCTCACTTGAATTGAGTATTTGTTTAAGGCAAAATAACAATATCTTCATCTGGTAACAAAAGCGAGCACAGTTCACAAGTGTGTACACTGATATATGTGTGTGGTCAGCGCCACCTCCAGAAACACTTAACTTGGACGAAGGTTTTGCAGAGAAGCTGCATTCCTCTGTCAAATCCAGGACCCTTGAAACCAAAATACTATCTTGGACTTCTGGCTTTGAAAATTTTGGCTTACCGATGCCCTGAAATTTGCTTTAGTGTTCTTGATTGAAAATCTATGCTTCCATTACTGAATGGGAAAATTTGTTATTTTAAAGCTGCAAAACGTGTTGTTCCTAAGCTCTAATAAAAGTATTGCTGTTTGCAGTATGCTCATGCATGTATGCAATTGTACTTGGGTGAGTAGGCTTAATTAGATGAATGATCTTAAATCAGTAAGACTTCTCCAAAGGTATGTCCCCAGTCCCAGAGATGGTACAATCCGAAACATTATTTCCTTTATCCGTCTTAATTTTTGACTACCTTCCCTGTATCCTGTAAAATATAAGTACCCCTGCTTATTGTTGTTGCAGCATTAAGTTATTTTTTAAATCTACTTACAAAAAGTGAGCAACTCTTAAACTTGCTTTACTAACGTGTTTTCTGGAAATGTTTTCAAATCAGTCCAGCCAGATGCTTTAGGTGTTAAACTTGTTGCAGACTTGGGCAAAAATAAATTCCCTTAGGTTTTAATCAAAGTGAAAACCAAAGATTAGGGTAACAGCACTGTGCCTGTGGGCCAGATTGGGACTCCTGTCGTTGAGTAATAATCTTATTTCTATAAAATCATATAAACCAGTGTTTTAGAAAGCTTGCCAAACTTTACAATGTGTTACCACTTATTTTGTTCAATTACTGCCACCTGAATTATGTTAGGTCCTAATTATTAAAATTTCATCCACAAGGAGCTTTCTCTTTGTCTCCTACTCAGTTAAAAATAAAAGTTAAACACTTTGAAAGGAGAATTTTTGTGTAATGGCAGTTTCTTGGCTTCTGAGTATTGCAGAGTGGGGAGGGGGTGGAAGGTTTCACTAGCAGGGTCTTGTGAGTTGGGGTATTTTTTGTGACTCTAGACATGGCTTTCTGGTCACTCATTTTCTGCTTGCTTGCAGACAACCTAGTCAAATGTTTGGCATATATTTCTCTGTATAGCTACACTTGTATGTGTGTAATAGTGGTATTAAATGCCAGTCCTTGCATGTTACAGTGCTTATCAGGTATTCGTATGCTTAGGAAAAGAAACAACTTTTCCCCATTTCCCTAAAGAAGTAACTTAACAGACCTGGAGGCCCTTGTGCTTTATGCTTGTAATATACTTGTAAAATACTGAAGGCTGTCACTTACAAGTATATGATTGCTCTCTGTTTTAGTTGAGCTGCCCTCAAGCTTGATTTGTGTGAAATAGTTTCTTCATATTTTTACCTGCCATTTGCTATGTCCTATCTTAGTCACAGCCTACCTGGCTTTGGCCTCATCTGTCAAATGTAACTTCAAAGAAAGCTCATTAAGTTACTGTATAAACAAGTTTTGCCTATTCTTGTATGTAAATATAGTAGTGGTGATTTAAAAGCTACCTTTTCAGACGAAAATGCCCTGTGAATTTTGTTGTGAATGCTAGGAGATAGAGTGCTTATTTTGCAAAGTGTTCTATCAGTTACTGTAAGAAGATGTGGCAGCAGGGGAGCTCTTTCCCAATTGTTTTCTCTGCAATCGAAGGGGATGCTGTACACCATAATGGAGTCAAAAGTGTCGATTGTAATTTAAGCTCTGCATTTGCAGGCTCATGTGGTGTTTGGATTTTTAGAATACCTCTCTATTGCTTGTTAAAAAAAAGCTGCAAATAAATACTGTTGAAAATGTGGCACTTGCTGCTGTTTGTTTTGGTACACAAATAGCTCCAGATAAAAAAAAAAAGTAATGTAAAATAGGGAGGATCTATATTAATTTTAATAGTTCTGTGAAAAGAAAGGCCTAATAGAAGGAACCAGGAAGAGACTGTCTTGAGAAACTTAATGCTTTGGCAACATACACGAGTGCTGGATGCAACTGTAGATACTGATGTGAAGTATGGAAACATAAGCAATCCTGGCTGCTTGTATATAGAAGTTATAGTTTAAAAGAGCTGTTACTCACTACTAAAAGTAGCATGAGAGATGTGGGGGATTTCATCCTTTCACTAATTTCCTCTAGAGAATTGTTCCTGAGTTAGATTATGCTAGCGCTAACCTCTATATGTAGTTATCTGGCCTTCACTTAAAACTAGTAATTCCTAACTAATTCCTTGCTAATGGGCTAGCTTTCCACTAATGAGTAGCAATGATAATCTAATTTCGTAAGACTTGTCAAGTTTGGAGTCCACATTCTGTCCTAGTGTGTAAGTAATGTTAAAGATAATGATGTCTCATGATGAGGCTACTTAAAAGAAAAAAACTAAAAACAGGTAAGGCATTTTTTGCCTTTTTCTGCCTGTAGAGGAGACTACGCTTCATTTAGGGATAATTGTAGCTAGTTAACTACCATTCACTGGGAAGAAATACTTAGTATCACATACTCAGTTTACATGATGGTATGGTAGATTACTTCTGCCTCTTTGGTAGTGCCAGCATGTCAGATGGAACTCTTCTGATTTTATGAAGGAGAATGTGCAGGAGAAGGTATTTGTGTCACTGGGAGGAAAAGCCCATTCTCATTTAACTCTCCATTTAGCCTTTTTCTGTCATGCAGTTGGTCTGTGACAGCTTGAGATACTGCCTTTTATATTTTAAAAAATAAAATATCTTACATTGAATGAACCCTAGCAAGTATCTGAATTTTTAGGCAATGCTCTTTCTCCCCAGTCCCTAGAAAAGCAAAGCTATATGATATCAATAGATCTGATTATGTTGCAGATGATGGAAATCCTGTTTGGAGAAATATGCATGGTAGGCTTGAAGTGCTAGGTGATTCTGTGGTACTGTCTTAACGTGCCTAAGAAGGAGTGATTTATCTTCTTGCTAGCTATAGGTTAGCTTGTATTCAGGTTTAGTTTGTTGGTTTTGGTCTTGCTTAAGCCTAGAGGTTTCCCCAAAGTATTTGAATGTCACATTGCCTTCAGTAAGAACTTCATGCTCAAACGTGTCATTTCTCTTTTCCCTTCAAGAAAAACTACCATTCTGAACAAACTTCAGTACAATTTGAATACAGTTCTAGAGTAAAGTAACTGTTGGAGATTTTCTTAATCAGCAATTTCAGTGCAGAATTTGTAAAGATCATGTAAATATGAAACCTAAGTTGCAGCTACAACATTCAGTACCTGGTTATGTTTCGTGAGATAACTGGAGGCCTATGACTGATACCCACTCACTTTAACTAGCTGCTTTATTTAGTATCTGACAATTGAGATCTATACATATTAACTCTTATTTGTCCAGTTTGAGAAGTGTGCTGTGTCCAGAATGCAATAGGAATTGCCAGTTCCTAATGCAAAGTGCCGTTAAACTTATGACAGCATAAAAAGGACATGGACCTGTAGGATCAAGTCCAGAGGCTCCGAGGAGACCATAGAGCAGCCTTCTAGTACTTAAAGGGGGCTCTGCAAGAAATCTGGAGAGGGACTTTTTACAAGGGCATGTAGTAACAGGACAAGGGAGAATTGCTTTAAACTGAGAGGGTAGATTTAGATTAGATAGTAGGAAGAAATGCTTTGCTATGTGGGTGATAAGACACTGGAACAGGTTGTTCAGAGAAGCTGTGGCTGCCCCATCCCTGGCAGTGTTCAAGGCCAGGTTGGACAGGGCTTTGAGCAACCTGGTCTACTGGAAGGTGTCCCTGCCCATGGCAGGGGGTTGAAAGTAGATGATCTTTAAGGTCCCTCACAACCCAAACCATCCTGTGATTCCATTTAAAGGTTTTTTTTTTTGGTGTTTTTGTTTTAAAAATATGGCATATAAATAAAAAGCATCAATAAAAGTTGAAGGCATGCAAACTATGGGGATTCCAGTAAAAAGCCAGACAGCACTTTAAAGTAACTTTCTGCTGAGAAGCATTGTTGGCATCAGAGTCATAGATTCTTCAGTGACATAGTTTATCATCAACTACACTGATATGACTCAAGTGTTTGCTTGAAGAGCTGATGTGTAATTTCTCCCTTTTTGGAGATCTTCCAAGGACTTTGTATCTCAGCAGCTGTTCGCTTACCTGTACATATAGTAACAAGTTCTGAAGTCTTTTTCAAGACAAACTCATGTGACTGGGTTTGGAAGACTTTGCTGTCTTAATTTCTTTCTTCTAGGAATTCAAGCACTTTTAATTTCTTCTCTGTGACTTATATTCTATGGCTAAGTTAAATGACTTGAGCATGGAAGAATTTTCTTGATGTTTTTCCTGTTCATTTTGCTTTGTCATGTTTCACTGCTGATAATGTATCTGATGGTAACATGCTCTGCATTCTGTTAATACTTGGAAGGTGTTTATGCAGAATTTAAACAAATAGCAGCCTAAGTCAACTGATTTGGACTGCTTTATTGTACCTTAAAGTACAAATACTACTTGGATATTAAAACCATTTAAGCCTTTAGGTAGAACCTTCAATTTTTAAAACAGATATGACTTAAAATCTGTTGTCAGATGTTTGGCGGTTGAGCTCATGTGACAGGTTGTAAAACTGAGTGTCACTTAACTAGGAATGACATCACTAACATTTTTATCAATACACTTCTGTACTTATCTATGGTAGCTGTCTGATTCATGAGACCCATATTGCATTGTACAGTTGCATAAGTTGCTCTTTGAAGAAGGTATTTGACCTACACAACGGTGGGCACTGGGAAAGACAGGGTAGAAAATATTCCCTGATTATAAGATAGAACCCAGGTAAACTGCCCCTTTTTCTGTCCTCCTATGCCCTTGCTCTACTTATGTTATAGAAACTGGATCTTGGCAGTCAAATTATTTCAAATTATTTTTAATAAATAAGCGCTACTTGTTAGCTACTTGTGATTTTAGAGGTATAAAAGCAGGCTCTGAATTCAAGTCTGCATCTGTAGAGAGTATAACAAGGTGCTGATGCTTATGGAAACCCAACATGTGCTCTGTGTTGATTTCTTCCTTCAAGAAAGGTCTGTCACAGGTTTGTTTTCTTTCTTTGGTAGTATTGGCAACCATCAGGACACAGGATATTTACATCTTTGCTCCTCTTCACTTCATGAGGATACATAAGATGACACCCCATCCCCCCAGACTGAAAGCTGTCCGAACACTGGACACCATGATTGCACTATGAATTTCTCTGAAATGTTTCTACTCTGCTTAATGCAGGGAATAGTAGAATGTGACAAGTTGTTCCTGTAAAGCCCATTATGTGAACCCAAGATTTCTGTGGACTCTTGCTCTTGTCAGTCTCAGTTTATATATTGTTAAATGACTCTGGCACTTCAAATGACTTTTAATTCCTCGAGAATATTGATGACTCCATTAGGTTATTTACCTTCTTAATTTTGAATATTTCTGGGTGATGTCTCATTTTAGTAATGTTGTGACTTCAGAAGTTGCATATAAGAACTTTTCTTAAATTCTTACATTAAGATGCAAATAATGTGCGTGCTTTAGGCTCAGTGTAGCATGTGGGTTTTCTATAATTATCTTAATTTATGAATATAAGACTTAAAGTTCCATATACGTCAGTTCAGTTACTGGGTTCTGTCAGTGGAACTTGGCTTCTTGAAAACGTAATGCTTAGGAAGAAAAGTAGTTAAGCACCAGTGTGTGT
Organism: Agapornis roseicollis; assembly: GCA_002631895.1. Taxonomy (NCBI): domain Eukaryota; kingdom Metazoa; phylum Chordata; class Aves; order Psittaciformes; family Psittacidae; genus Agapornis; species Agapornis roseicollis. The sequence goes on along the minus strand of NDXB01006185.1, from coordinate 295,336 downwards.
TGTGAAAATAATCAGTCTCTTGGAGGAAAATTACCTATTTCTCAGAAACACTTTAGTCATACAACAATAATAATGTTGCCAATTTAGAAGAGGATGCTGAAAGAAGAGACATTGCTGCTTGCAAGATGATGCTGGTGCACAAAGGATGAGTAGCAGACTGTTGGTGGCCTGCTGGAATAACTAGGGAAAGGTAATTTGTCCCGTCTGCTTTGTGGGAGTGGAGAGGCTGAGACCAGCACTTAATTTGCAAAATTATAGCTTCAGATTGGCACAATGTGTAAACTAAAAAATATAATCAGGCAGCAGGTTACTGTCTTAAGTGGACAGGTCCATAATGCAAATAGAAACCTCTCTCTAGCCAGCAAGGCATGCATTCCGGTAGTTGAGCCAGTAGTTCTGGCTACATTGCTATCTTTTATTTGAATGTGTATTCTGAGGCCTGTTTAACCTGAGGGTTTTGACTTGTCATCATGTTTGTCCCTTTGGCTCTGTGACAGCTAATGTCTACAGAAGCAGGAAACAAAAGGGAAGTGCTTCATCTCACTGAATGAGGGAGAGCAAAATGTTGGATTGGACTGTTTGTGGTAAAGGCCATAGGAGTGAAAAACTTGTGCAGAAGATGCTGTAATTAAAAGCAACCATGAAGAAGAAAAGCTGTTTTTTTGCAATAGAAATGCATCAAGAGGTATCAAGAGGTTATAGATAAGAGCAAATTCATAATGGTTTTGATTGTGTAGTTTTAATGTCAGGGTTGAATAGGCAGGACCTTCAGGTGGTGGTGTAATTCACCTTCAGTATCCCCGTGTTATTACTAGGTCTCCATACTACTTTTACTAGAGTTTTGACAGCTTTGATTAACAAATGGTACAGGTGCTTTGCTGGTTGACTCTGTTCTTCAGCCATAAATAGTTAAACTTTTGGCTTTGCTTATGTTGATGACTCTGATACAGTAAACTTCTAGAGCATCCTTTTTGAGCTTGGGAATTCAAATAAATATGTCAACAGTAACATCTTTTATTTTTTAGAAGAATATTCAAATTGGCAAGCTTTACTTTTTTCCTCTCTAACTTATATTTGTGTTGAGTTTGACCTGTAATTTCAATATACATACCTCATACAGTGAAATAATTGTGAATTTTGCTGCATTGCCATAATTCTTTCCTATGTTATGCCAGTACCTGTAATACTTTGTACTTCCACTGTTATGAACCAGTAATGCCTTTTTTTTTTCCCTGAGCTCTGGGGAAGGAGGAGAATGGATGTTCTGCACTTGTAAATCGGAGAACGTATGTTGTACATGCTATTGAATTTGATGACAGAGAAGTCTTTGAATGTGTGAAGCCAGAATGCTTACCCACCATTACTGGTTATGGGATTATTGAATTTGTAGTTTCATCTAACACTTCAGATAAAACTGCTGGAAGCAGATGTTAAATTCTCCACTGATAGCTGAATCTCTATACTTAAGTATAGTGCAGCTTCTGCTTCAGCTGATGAAGTTCCAGTACACTTGCTTTGAACTAACTTAAATAATATTTTGTGCATTACTGTCACAAGCAGATCCTTCATCTTGTAACCACCCATGATATGTAATCAAGGATAGCCAGATCGCTCTGACCTTCTGCAGGTTAGTCCCCTAAAATGGAAATTATTAATTTTGCAGGTGGAAATGGCAGCCAGGCAGCAGTGAATTCCAGGGAACAAATCCTGAGGCAAAGTCATAACTTTGTTCCTCTGTTCAACAGCCAAATGACAGTTGATTCCAGTATTTCCCACTTGATTTTCATCTGTGATTTAAAGGTATTTTCCATAAATCCATCAGGTATTTCTATGAGGACATTGCTTATTATCCAAAGTCTGTTGTTGTGGGTGTTTTTTTAATTTTCATAATCCTCCCCTAAAGCGACGAGCTCTTTCCATCCCCCAGCCTTTACTTCTGTGGCTGCTGTTTTAGGGAGTTATTGTTAATTTGCATTTAATCAGCTCTTGCAAGACTGAATGGCAGAAAACTAGGATAGTCTGATAAGTTTGTGTGCATATTTTCCTACATATGCAGCAGTGACTCTCACAACCTGCAGCCTGAAAGGTCAGTGTGGAACTGCTGAACTAAAAAGGCTGTTAAAAGGAGAAGTCAGAAACTACATACTTACAAATGATTACTCTATGAATCCATGCTCCACTGTGGCTGAGTATAAATGTCCTTTCCTAGATGTAAGACTTTCTGTTCTATCTTTGGCTTAGCTTTGGAAATTCAAGACAAAAACTGGGTGCAATTGGATTACTGCTATTATTAGTGTTTTGTGTTGTTCCTGGGGGACTGCATAATTTAACTGATTCAGAAATTTTCAGTGTTATGCGAAAGATTGCTGTGTCTTTTATGTCTTTTATGACTTGCAACTAGCAGTACTTCAGGTTTTGTTTTTGACCAAAATCTGACTTTTACGCAAAAGCAGAGCTAGGAATATGTGCAGGCAAACTACCAAACAGCTCTGCTCACATTCCCAGTGGTCCTATGTAAGCTGGAAGAAAAACCATGTGGCCTCCTTAGCTGCAATCCTGGTAGCTATGTTTAAACCTTGCCTTTAAAGAAATAAGGCTCTTGTAGCCTAGGGCTACTAAAAGCCTAATACAGTGTTATACATATGCAGAATGGTTTGGATCCTTTCCCAATAGCTAGGTCAGACTAGGAATTCTTTTTTGTGGGAAGTGGTCTTTTGGAGGACCATTAAGAAGGTGGAAGACAAAGTAGAACGGTGGTTTGGTTTAAATTATATATATATAATTTATATATATCTATAAAGGCTTCTATTGGGCCTCACAGACAAGAAGCTACCATTGCATGGCTTTCATAACCTTACTGATTCAGCTGTCAAGGAGTACAGTCAAGGGTGAATGAGATACTACTTCCTGTTATGAGGTGGGCTGCATTTAAAGTATGTAAAGTACTTGGCTGTTGAGTGTCTAGTGGAAAGCTGTGCTAGTACTACCACAGAAATATCAGGAAGATAATTGCTTAAAAAGTGTCCCCCGTCATCCCGTTCCCCCTCCTCCCCCACCAAAAAAAAAGAATTAAACCCAAACAAAACTGGTTTATGTGGCTTTTGATTTATAGGATCTAAGGAATTCTAACCTCCTCAGATCCTTGGCCATGAAAGGCAAGTAAATTTTTAGAGGCTGGGTACTTACTGCAGTTGGGTACCAGTCGTCTGTTTTCTGCTATATTCCAGTTGGCCTTTTTTGGTTTGATCCCTGCTCTCCAATTTTTGCCAGAAGCAGTATGATGATCTTTGCACTGCTCTTCTTTTAAGTATGTATATTTAACAGAGACAATTTTACAATGTTGTTTGGTTTTCTGTTGACCTTGATAGCTTGTGGTATGATCTTTCCTGCTTCAGTCAGTCCAAGCAAGGTGTTTCTCTCTGGTTTAAATGCAAGCTTTAGACTATTGGGAAGGGATACTTCTTTGCTGAGCCTATTCCTGGGCCTAATTTTTTTGGCAGGTAGGTAGGTTGTGTTATAATCTTCCCACCTACTGCTAAGTTGTCTGGACAGAAGTTGTGCTTATCTGAAGTGGTCTTCGTTCCTGAAACACATAATGTACAAAGCAGGGAAACTGAAAGCGGAGAGGAGGAAAGGTGATTGCATACTGAACTGAAAATCTTTAATGTGAGAAGAGTAACAAGTTTTGTTACAGCAAAGTATTTTTTGTTCCACAAAGCAGCAATGTAAAATGCCGTTCCTAAGTGCTATATAATTTAGCGAATCTTTATTTAATACATAGATTATCTTACCTTGCCTTTCTGGAGTTTGCAGCAATCTATGTCTTTAGATTGGCTTTAGATTTTATGGTTTTTTACATGTCAAATGTGCAAATAAGATATAGGGGCCCTGGCTTGATGAAAAATAAGTTTGAACAGGTTTTCTTTAATGATGGTTTAGATTGCTTTGGATACTTGTTTTTATAACTGGGTGCAGAAATTGAGGTGCCCAGGATACTTCTTCAGCAGTATTGTTATGGTGGTATGCTAACTAATGCACTATTTTCTTTATTTCCTTTTTGGAGACTCTCCTATTTTTTTGCTACAGTCATACAGATATTTTTGGCTACTGAAGCAGAAACCTCTTCCGGAAAACTGACAGATGTGGGTGTAGATTCTTCAGAAGATCCTGGTCTATGTCTAGAGCTCCTAGGTGGAATAGTAATAGAAAGTAGCTGCTGTAATGCTATGATATGCCTGATGTATAGACCAAGCAGAAATTCTTAATGAAACAGTGGCTTCACTTCGGCTAGGCTCTGTACAGACCTCTGAAGATGTCCTTCCTGCTCTACAGTGCATTGGAATAGAAGATACATGGGAAGTTTAGGAAGGAAGAATATAGTCAAACACATAAAATTACATTAGTTTGCATTTCAATATAAACTTCTTGTTGAAGGAAGATAAAGTTTTGTCTTACTCTCTAGCACCTCTGTCAGAAGTGTTGTACTTCATTGGAATCTGTACCTGAATTGAGGGGCACTATATTAATACTGGGGGTTAAAAAAAAAAAAAGAAGTCCTGTGTTCCTGTATTGTTCAGTTTTTGCTTTGTCACGGGGTTTTATTTCCTTACCTGTTGAGTTTAATTATAGAGAAGTTGGGCAGGAACTCTAATTCAGAATTTCTTTAGGGTTTTACTTCATCTTTAAAACATGTTTTGGTTGTTTTTTTTTTTTTCTTTGGAAACTGGAACACTGTTGCATATGTGAATTGTCTGGTCCTGTAAACTGTTTCTCTTAAAACAGTGTATGCATATATTTAATGCAGTAGCTATTAAAGAAATAAATGTGATCTTGCTGTTCTGGGGGTTTATTTGACATGTGATAAACGAGAGGATCTTTCGGCAGTCTGTTTTGCTGGGGTTTAAAATTTTTCATTTATCCTGAGGTAGTAAACAGCACAGTCAATTACCTTCTGGCAGCCGTGATGGTGGAGGTTAAGATCCCTCATGATAATAATCTGAATGTTGGGTCCCTAAAATCCACCCAAAAAGTGCTAACACTGTTGCTCTGTGTCACTTGATGACAAGGAAGGAATGGGTTAAACGGTGTGTTTTTGTATTTTAAATATTGTACAGATTTTTTTTAAAAGTAGATGGGCTGTAACTCTTGCTTCAAGCTCATTTTAATTGTTAATTTCAGCAAATTTTATCTCACTTTAACTGTAGTTCTGAACTTGTGATGTTCTGAACATGCTTAGGCTGAAAGAATCCAATAAAAACAAAGTAGCTCTCAGTAATGGAAAAAATGACTCTGTACAAGTTGAGAACAGAACTTAGCTAAAAGGCAAACAGTAATCCTTAAAACAGAAGCTAAGTTTAAGCACTTCAGGGTTGAAGATCAGTCTGTTCTGCTGGTTTTCCAGCTATGCAAGTGCTTCAGTCATAGTGTTCATGTGTAATTCTCCATGAAATTTCCCAGTTTTGCTAAACGGATTTCATGGTTTGGTTAGGTATTCCAGGGTTGGTCATTTATTACCATAAGCCAATGTAAGTGCAGTCATCTGAGATTAAATTACAATGTAACTGTGGGAGCTCATGCTTCATGCTTTAGAATGTCACCAGGAGAGCAAGGATGATGTTAGTTTGCTCATCTTCTGCTGGTTGTGCCAGTAGGTGCACATTGCTTTGGAGAAATGAGATTGCTGATCACATGAAGGCCATCAACTGTTCAGCTTCTCTGGTTCTGTGTCTGTGTGCCAGAGTTCCAAGGTGTAGACTAAACAAGTCTCAAATCAAAGAAATAAGCCATTTCCTTATGAGCAAGAGAAATCATGTATTGCAGTTCCACATTTAACCTTCATTTAGACATTGTATCTTCAGTTCAAGACCTTAAGTACAGGCTAATTTTAAATATTAAACATTAATAGGGGAAATTGCTGTAATTAGGGACTCATTACTTCATAGTTATGAGTGAGGCTAGTTCATAGATGTCTCATATAAAGGATGATATTAATCAAATTAACAGTAGGGTGCTTGTTTGCTTGGATTCCTGTCTAATTCAAGCTGCTCTAACTCTACTTTTGCCTGAACTAAAACTAACTAGGATATTCTGCGTAAACTACCTAGTCATGTTCTGGGATGTTACAGTCCACAGTACAGTAGGTACCTACCAAAGCAATAGCTAGAGCTTATGTTGCAATACATGTTGCAACTGGGCAGAGGTAACATCTTTTGTTACCTCAGTGATCCCTAAACATGCTTATAACATGAGAGGAACTAACTCCTGGTTTTATGACATCCAGATGAGTTCCAAATTACAGAAAACTGGCTTTGTCACGTGGTTTCTCAAGAGGAAATGAAAATTAACCAGAACTTACTCCTAAGCTTCTTAATGACTTTCTTCAAGGTGGTAATTCTCAGTTTTACACTCATTTTACTTTTTCACATCTAAAATCTGATGTTGGCTTCTGCATGAATGATGTCTTTCTTATGTAGGTGGCTTAAGGCCCAAGCATGCATAGACTTTTTCCCTAGATAACATTAGCTTTCCAAATAAGAGGAAGTTCTGAAGCAAGGGTTTTGGGTTACCTTGTAGGCATTGGCCATTGTTGAGTCCATCAACGCTTTCTAGTCTCATTGTTGATAGACTCTACAATCACTTCAATGCAGTGATTTAAAATACCAGGAAAATAAATACAATTCATCTTTATAATTTTTTGTTGTTCTGTTTGTGATAAGATTTGATTCACGTTATATTTCATAACTTCTTAACCAAATATCACAAATCATTCTTCTACAAACATTATTAATTCATCTTCATCTGTAAGCCCTTTCTTTGTATCCTGGGATGCATATATAGGAGTCTGACCAGTGGGTAGAAGGAGGTGATCTTGCCCCTCTACTCTGCTCTTGTGACACCTCACCTCGAGTATTGCGTGCAGTTCTGGTATCCTCAACATAAAAAGGACATGGAGCTGTTGGAACAAGTCCAGAGGAGGACCACAAGGATGATCAGGGGACCAGAGCACCTCCTGTATGAAGACAGGCTGAGAAAGTTGGGGCTGTTCAGCCTGGGGAAGAGAAGGCTATATGGAGACCTCATAGCAGCCTTCCAGTATCTGAAGGGGGCCTATATGGATGCTGGGGAGGGGCTCTTCATTAGGGACTGTAGTGACAGGACAAGGGGTAACAGGTTCAAACTTAAAACAGGGGAGGTTTAGATTGGATATAAGGAAGAAATACTTTACTGTAAGGGTGGTGAGGCACTGGAATGGGTTGCTTAGGGGAGATTGTGAATGCTCCATCCCTAGGGTTGTTCAAGGCCAGGTTGGATGAAGCCTTGGGTGAAATGGTTTAGTGTGAGGTGTCCCTGCTTATGGCAGGGGTGTTGGAACTAGATAATCTTAAGATCCTTTCCAATCCTAACTATTCTATGATTTTGTATGTGGGAACATCCTTTTTCAATGGCTTACATTTAAAATGATATATTGTAGGTTTTCCAGAACTGTAGCTGTAACTTCATGCAGCTTTACAATTTGCAAAAGCATTGTTTTCCCTACCTGTAGGAAAATAAACAACTCCTGTCTAAGCACAGAGTTTGCATCTGCTTTAACTAAATAAATTGCTTTGAAAAGAGAGCTATCTATGTTAATACCTGAACCTGTTTTACTGGAGACAGTATCAAGGTACTTTTTTCAGGCTGCTGAGTAATTACATGCTCTGCTTTTGGGATAGTGTGGTTAAATGCAAACCTCTACAGCAGCAGGGTGGTGTGAGTGCCTTCTGTTTCACCACTGGTTTTGCTTGCCATCTTCATGTGGGGAGCTGAATTTGACACAACTCGGCTGTTCGTTCTACTTGAAAGTAACCTCATCCATTCCTATGTGTGCTGCTTCTGGTCTCCCCGATGTCCTGTTGCTTTTCATTAGGGTTGAGAGAACTGATTCTTGTAACCACCCTAAAACAAAGCCTTTTCTTCTGAAACTCAAATCTATATGGATTTTAATGTGGATATGTACACATACTGTTTCATTGATGAATATATGTCATGGTCATGTGTCAGTATTATTCTCAGACTAAAGCCAAAACGCAGCACTGCACCAGCTACTAGGAAGAACAAGGACAGAATATAAATGGCTTTAAACTGAAAGGGTAGATTTAAATTAGATAGGAAGAAATTCTTTACTGTGAGGCTGGTGAGGTGCTGGCACAGGTTGCTCAGAGAAATTGTGGCTGCCCCATACACTAAGAAGGGTGTATGCTTTTGTTTTGCCCTGACCTGAATTGCCATTCTTTTGCTAAGTGATGGTAAGGACTGCTGGGCTGAATTTTGTTGATAATTAGTTACCCCTCTCCTCTCACAGTTCCTAGCCAGCAGGAGGGGAGTAAGGGAGGGGCAAGATAGGAACGGATTCTAAAATTTTAAGCTAATGACTGCTAATGACTGTGTAAGAAGTCACAGCGTGATGGGGCAGCATTAGCTGTTAATCTGTGTAGAGACCTGCACCTTGTACATGGCAGCTTGATGTATATTAAGTGCAAAGTACTTCGCTGTTTTAACAACCTTTTGTGTCTCAGACATCAGTTACTTTCATGGGGAAAAAAGTAATGTAGCCCAGACTAATTTGGAAAGGCGAAATCTCAACTGCTATCTTACTTCCTTCTCCACCTTGCTTGCTAACACATTGCAGAGGACTTTGACATGCTCATGGCTTTCATATGTCTGCAACATGCTATGGTTGTGCTGCGTTTTTTATCCTAAACTAATTTCGTCTAACAAGAACAAGTCCTCAGCAGAGCAGTAGGTATTTTCTGTGCCATTCCTAGGGCCAGCAGTTTATTAATGCTCTATTGCTTCAGTGTTAGCTCGATGTTATATATTTAGTGCAGGACTGTTAGAGAGTGACTGTTGTATTCTAGAAGCATCTCAGTACCGAATATAGTCCTTCCAAATGAAAGGTCACCATTTCAGTGGCTATAGAGGCAATCTCTGGGATGCTGATGGGGATTGAATGAGTACATTTCCTTAGACATTTCTTCTGTGTGACTTTTAAAGTCCAGGGCCACATAAAACATCCTTTTAGCAAACTGATACCCTGCAGATCAGAAATACAGTTGTTGCTACTATAAAGTTATCTAAAGTAGCTTAGTATAATGATACTTTTTTATAAACTAAGTGTGCATTTACTTTAGATAGTTAGGGATGTAGATACTGTGAACTACAATGCCACCATTATGATAAGTCTAAATGCCTGATTAAGCAGAGTACTTACTCATCAACAGCTCCTATACATTCCCATGCTTGTTCACTCTTGTGAGAAGCTTAATTTGTCCACTTGGCAAGTAATGTCGTAGACAAGTTTGCAGTTGGAGTGCAGTAACTTCTAAAATATTGTTGGAAGAGCTAATTGTGCAGTCCATTAAATTCCTGCTTAGGACAACCCAATGATAAGATCTTGAGAACTGAAGTCTTAGCTCTCTTCTGTGGATAAAATCACATAAATATAAATGCTTTACAGCTTCTTAAGGGATCTTTTTAATTCAGCGTAGTGATAGCCAAGTGAATGCCAAACTTGAATAGAGATGGCTCTGCTCCACAGTGTGGTACATAGGTTTCAGAGGTGGTTAGCGCTGGGGGCAGTGTTAAGAGCAGACTGAAGTTTCATCTTGCACATGAATGTTGTCATCTCTCCTCTTTGTGTATTTATGCCAAGGTTGCATATGTACTTAATTTCTGTAATAAAATTGATTATGGGCCCTGGTGGGGCCATTTTTTTTTTATTTATTTTTTTTCTTTTTTTACTTTTTAACTCATTTAATTGCCTGTGCTATTTGTCATATAAATCTCAGTCACTGTGAGATTTAAGACTCTCTTAAACATCACACTTTTTTTATTGCATATATGAGGCAAAATTGAGACATAATGTTTGTAGGGACCTAGCCCAGAAAATTTTCTCTAGGTACCTTTTTCTGTCTTTTTGGTCCAGAATGTTTCCTGATAATTAGATTTTGATGTTGGACTTCTGTACTAAACTTTCTAAGTATGAAACCCTGCCATATAAGCAGATAGGCTTTTTTAGTTTAGGCCTTTAGTTTTAAGGTGTTTTAGTTAAGTTTAGTTAAGTAGCCCTTTAGCAGTTAAGGCTTTCTTAGTTATGAGCAAGATCTTTTAAGTCCATTGGAGTGTGTCTGGAAACTAAGTGAAACATTATTGCTGAAACATCTGGACTTACTGATTTTTGAGATTTTTGTCAGTAACTCACACCTTAACTGGAATAGAAAAGTCATCTGCAGGATATCTATATGTATATATTTATATAGTTTAATAGGAAAACTGTCTGTTAACAGAACGTTTTGTTCTGAATCTCAGTGGTAGCCATCATTTTATATTAAATAAATTAAAAGAATCTCCTGTGAAGATGTATTAAATAAATATCTTAAGAGAAAACAATAGGTTTGTTTATAATTTCTAAAGCTTAATGCTTAAAAGACCGCAGTGCTGTCCATCAGTATTAAATCTATAGCTGAAATCTTACTTGGTCAAGGATGTGCATGCTTCCCACCTGCCTTATGATTTAGAGCTTGAAGAGTTTGTTCTTCGGAGGCCCAGAGTACTGTTTCCTCAGAAAGAAGCTAAATTTCTTAGTATTGCTGCTTTTATGCTCTATCCCAAATCTTGGGGACAGTCTCTCTAAATAAAGTTTTTGTTTTATCAGCCCATCCCATTCTGAATCTGTTGATTCACACTGAGGAGAAAACCTGAGGTGTTCTTTCAGTGCTTGGTAGCCTGTTCTTAACTTAGTTGTCAATGAGCAGAGAGTTGTTTGCATTTGTCAGTTATGGCTGTTGTGTTCTGGTTATGGATACAAATACAAATCAGTATCATACTTAGAAGATCCATCCTTCTATAAGAGGTTTTGCTTTTCCAAATTTGAGCCCTGTTTTTTGACTGTTGCTTCAACTAAAAATGCCAGTGAATGATTACATAAGCTGTAGAATTCTAGAAACAGTGAAGTAGGTGGGACATAATCTTCATCTTTTCCTCAGGAAATTAAAAAAAAAAAAAAAGAAAAGAAATCAGAACAAATGTAGGGGATGTGAAGAATTGTTGAAGCTGACTTTAGTTTTCAGATACAGGAGTTGTCTGTCATGATAGCGGGTGCTGTTTGTGCCAAGAGTTAGCATAATTTTCCAGTATGCTTACAGGAAGAACTCAGGTGCGTTTGCAGACAATGTAATGAAAGTTAATCAGAATCCCCTGCATTTTTATGGAGGACATATGAAGTTGATCTCACTATCTGTCATTTTACAGATTCTTTGATGTTGGAATAGTAGCTAATAGATTGGTGGCTTTGTTGCTCTGTTTGTAGTAGTTTGGTTGTGGCAGAGGGAACGCCAAAGCAAGTATTAAAGAGGAGTAACATAATCCGTATACAATGGAGGAAGCATGTAGATCTTGAGTATTTAATAGATAGAATTGTTGGTGACTGATACTAATTAAAGTCTGTTGTTACTGCACATGGTTTCTCTGAACATAACTTACTACTATGACACTCAGGATAGCAACAATCTAAAATGTCACTTCTCTGTTAGCAGAAAGAAATTTTTAGGTGGAGAATTCTGTACTGGAAATACCAACTTTCAGTATCATGCTACATGAGCCTGTGTCATACTGACAGTTGGTAACCAGTGCACACATATTGAGGAAGTACCGATGCTTTCAAAAACTGCTGAGTATCATTTTTAATTTTAGTACAGAGGTTAGGTTTATGTTAGATGGGGTGTATTTTCTTGAGGTGCAAGGAGGCAGCTTGGTCTGGCAGCAGCTGGAATTTGTTGGAAAGATCTGTTCAGCTTGTATTAAACTGGAGACACATTTTTTTGATCTTCTTTTGAATCTATAGAATACATGTTGATTGAAGAATTATATTCTAGTCACAGTTAAGGCACGTACAAATGTCCTAGTTAATGGAACAGATAAGGTGGTCTGGTTTACAGAATACTGTGAGGTTTGGATACCTGTTTGAAAAAGAAACCTAATGTTGACCAAACTGTACAATGTTTTGGCAAAACTGGGTTCTCCTAAAGCATTGATCTGTGTTGTGAAATTAATTTCTGAAAAGGTATTAATTAAATTAATTAACCTTTTAATAAATGCAAATAGCAACTGAAGGTAGGCTATAAAAGGAATGACAGAGTTTTCTAGTAATTCTGATACTGTGTTAGAAATGTTGCTTCCCCACATTAAAGTGCTCAACCCCTTCTGGAAAATAAGTCCTAGTGCTGGGAAGATCCTGTTGTCATGCTGGCACATGCCTCTGACCAAGGCTTTTTGTATTCCTGTATTTTCTGGGACTGTAAAGTCTGCATATATTTTTTTCTTTCCCCTTCTTTGATTCTGACAATGTTTTCCTTCTGCCTTCTCAAAAGCCCTTCTGAAGTGGAAGTCCTGTGATCCTCTTTATTTTGCACCCCTCCTGTTCAAGAATGGTGCTTTCTCCAGTTCTCCCTGTCCTTTCTCTGTAGACTGTGTATTACCATCTCCTTATAAGCCCTTGCTCGTTAGAGTTATTCTTGTTGGAATCTAGGCTACAAATAATCTTTCCATGCGGCAAGCTGCTGCCTCTGATAAATGCAGGCTGCAGCCAGCGGCTGGCAGGGAGACTCATTTGCTGTCATACCCCTGAATTGTGAATTAGGATTTTCTGGTACTTTTCATTTGTACCAAAATCAGGAATGTTGTGTTTATGAATGCTGCCTGCAGTTTTGAAATCAGTCTCGTCTAACACTATGTAAAGAAATGTATTCAGTTGAAAGTTAAGCTATGAATTCTTCTGGAAGGCTACACGTGAAACTCAGTTAAAGCAGAAGTAATGCTATATCTGTAAGATTTAATTCTGAAGTGGCTTTTAAAAATGTACTGCGAATGTTCATATTAACTATAATATATTAACTAAAAAGACTGCTTGGATCTGATTTATATAAGCATTTTCCATGGGAATCCCAGTGCCTTATATGGTCAACTTGCTTTGTAGTGTTTCAGTGAAATGAAGGCAGCCATCCAAAAACCAAAGGAAAAAAAAACAGCCCAGCTGGCTTTAGCTCTGTCTATAATACCCTCTTTCTTGGCCTCCTTCAGTAGCACAGTAGCTAATTATTAAAACTAAAAATGTGGCAAGAGCCTGTGCAGCTAGTAGAAGAAATTCCTTTTGTGGCAGTGACTGTATACCAAAGATTTAATGCTAATTTAATAAAGAATAGTAGCATATAGGTAATACAGCTTTGTTGCATGATAAACTTTTGCCATCAGATAAACCTTTACCCAAGCTTGTTGTAAACTGATAGTGATTTCTGTAGCTGTTATAAACGAAGTTTAGTCGACAGAATCCGGCATGCTTCCCCCCTCCCCCCCCTCCCCCATTGCTGGGGGCGGGCGGAGGAGGGGGAGGGGCAGGGGGCCCATTGGCAGCGCCAGGGGGCGGGGGCGGGGGGGAAGGGGGGGG
>NDXB01006185.1:271653-281838 GCA_002631895.1 Agapornis roseicollis | reverse complement strand
TGGCGAAAGAAACCCGGAATCCCCCCCCCCCCCCCCTTGAATAGATGCTAACAGTTTAAATAAGTGCCTGTTGAGGCTTGCATATTAAGGGATTGCTTCAGAGAGATCTGGTTCAGGTTCCTCTGGAAAAAGCATCTGAGTATGGTAGCACCAGTCATTGAAAATGACTATGTTTGCAGTGAGGTAAGCTGCCCTGTATTTACTCTGAAGTATTAGGATGTGCATGAGCTTGACTGTAATTCTCCTTGTGGTAACTTATATACCTATACTTTAAAAAACCCTCCCAAATGAGAGGCTAGACTATTAAACTTAGTCATATTTCTTTCTTCAGATATGCAGAATCCTGTTTTCCAACAAGTATGATAAATTGAGAATGCAAGAATATTAATACTTTTATTTGGAATACTGTTTAAAAACACAACATATTGTTTATTGCAGAAAAGAAAGAAACGGAGCACTTTGTCACCTGCTGTGATGAGTGTAGTATGCAGAAAAAATGCTATAGTGTTCATTTGATTTGCAATTAAGGGGTTGGGTTTTTTTTTCTGTATCCAGACTGCCTGAGGCCTCAAGGACTCTCTCAGTTAATCATATAGCTCCAGTGCCTGATTTGTGTGGAAAAGAAAGGCCTATCAGCTGAGCTCAGTAATAAGTCATCTCTGCTTCTGCTGATACGGGGCATTCCAGTCAGCATTTAGAAAAGCAGCTTTTGTTTCTGTATGTCTTGGTTTCAACTCTTACTTTAGTTAGCTTCATCTCATGACTTCAAGTCCTTGTACTAGCAGAAAGGGTGTACAGCTGATTGGTGTTCAATTTCTCCATATTATTTCTGATTTTGTAGTTGTTTATTGTACGGTCAGCAAAGTCATTTTGGTCTAGGCTGAAGGGTTCTGGACTATTGAGTTCATGTTTTCCTGGAAGATAGTCCATATGTTTGTTAAAAAAAAAATGGATCTCTACAAAGTTTGTTCTCTTACTATTTTCAGAGAAGAGCTGTAAAGGATTTTTTTTATACTTAATCGGATAGGGGAAAGCAAAGAGAAAGTGTTCTTGGATGGATGGGTGTGCTTAATACCCTAGCATTTTGGAGGTTGCTAGGATTTTTCAGAAGAACTCCTTTTTTCAAACATTTTCAGATTTGCCAGAAGATAGGAGTGTTTCAGAGATGAGCTGATATCCAGCAGAATTTACCAAGACCTAAACAAAAACTGCAGCATTGTACGGCAATATAGTTGAGTTAATTTGGAATATACTAATTCAGAGCGTGAAAGCAGTGCAGATGTCAGGCTGCTGTGGACTTCTAAAATTCATTTAGAGATATGTTAGTGCTGTCTGTGCTGTGACCTCTTTGCCTTCACGAGCACAGAGGAGGAAGCTGCAAGATGCAAAAATAGAGTAGGGATGTAGGAGTGAGTCAGAAGAGTGGAGGCAAAAGCAAGCTGTCAGATGTGGGCTGGCTGTCAGGATGAAACTGAGAGTTAGGAAAATTAAATGGTGGTGTGGAAAAGGAAGGGGGAAGAAAGCAGATACTGGGAATACTGAAATAGTTGAGCTCAGGTGTTGGTGTATTGAATATCCAATAATTAATGTTGCTGGTGAAATCTGTACTTGGACTTAACGCATGTTAACCTTCTAATACTCTATTATGTCGTCATACCTAGATTGTGGGGCCTGTATAGAGGATTTGCTCTTGGGATAGTTCAGGACATCTGATAAAACAGATAAAACACACTGTCGCTCATGGGACTTCTGTTTTGTCAGTGCGGGGGAAAGAATATGTGTTAGGAGACTGCAGGGAAATCTGTAGAAACATTATGCATTTGTGGCTGTAAATGTAATGAAAGGAAGCTTTTCTTTAGACAGGGAATAATATGGCTTATGATGATCTTTTTTTTTTTCTGTTTACTATTTGTGAAATGATAACTCTTGTAGTGGAGGTTTCATGAAAATTTTGCTTGTGTACCTAAATGGTTGTAGGTGCTGATAGGTGGAAGAGCCCATAAGAAAATGAGTTCTGTTTGGAGCAAGATTTGAGTAATACAGGGTGAACACTGAACGGTGAAGAAAAATCTATAATTTTTAATAGCTGCACATTCTGAAAGCACTGATCATCTATCTCTTAGATTGCATGAAACAAGTTTATTTGGCCACAAGGAAATAGAGATCATGTAGGGCTGTGTGCAGGTGATATGTTTGTAGAGCCAGTTGCTTTGGCTTAGGCAGCATTAGAGCATTTCCTAGTCCTGGAATATTTGACTGTTCAGCCTTACTATTGCTTATATATAGGTGTGTGCTTAAATGAATATTTAATGTAAAAGCAGAGTCCTTAGAGAAGCATAAAGCTTAAGCATGTTTTGGCTAATTTAGTAGTGTAAATTAATCTGGCAGAACAGCTTTCCCCTCCAGGAGTTCCTGTAGAGGTGTACACCATAGAGGAGAAAAAGCAAGCTCAAGGCAGTGAAGGTAATCTGCTGGGGTGTCTGGGAGTGGGTTTCTCCTTTCTGTTTAACATGGAGGCAGTTTCTCGCTCTGCACTCAGTGGTATTTGGAGCCAGCCCCATGCCAGATGGGAAGGTCTTTCATGAAAATAAATTGAGAACCCATTTTAAAAATAGTTTGCAGGAGCTTTGGGTTTGAAGCATGAACAGTGGATGATTGAATAATAGAGAAAGCCAGATGGGCCTTTGTCCGTTTGTCTGAAATAAGGAAACTTGGAAATCTTCCCTGTTAAGCCCTACCCCTGCTCTTGCCACTGCTCTGTCCCTGCCAGGGCTGCTGAACGGTTATTTGCCAAAACTCAGCAGCACATAGACTTCCCCATGCTGAGACAACATGGTTGTTTTCTCCATATAATCAAATCTGGTTTGTTTTTTGTGTTTTTTCAACCTGTTTAGCAGTCAGTTGTCACATTGCTATGACTGACCTTGAAGCCAGTATGCTTTTCAACCAGCCTTTTATTTTTGTGCTCTTTGATAATAGTCATCTTTAACTAGCAGTGTGATGTATGAGAAGCAGACTTTAAAATATTTATGGTTAATTTCATGATGACGTGCATACTGCTACAGTCAGGTAAACAATAGATTTCTGGGTTCTTGCTATGTCTTTCAAGCCGACACAGTCCTGGTAAAGAGAAGGGCAGCCTGTTTTCTGTCCTGGTAAAATTCAAAGATGTCAGCAGTCTCTCAGAAGTTAGAAGTCAACACAGATGAGTTACTACATAATTACAAATGTAGGCTTCTACCCCTTTCTCCCCACTTCTTTGTGAGAAGGAAAGCCAGAAGTAGAAGTGGTTGCAGCTCCACCTGTGACTGAGGCAATACTTTACTTTGTTGCCCTGGAAGGGAGTGCTCTTGCTTCTTACTATAACTGCACTGGTTTCTTTCCCTCCTGTTTCCTTAGTTATTTATTTCAGTGGGTAAGGAGAGGGAAAGGGTTGTTTCTGCCTTGCCAGTGAGTTGAATTGGCGAATGGATAGTCTGACAAATGCTTTGAGGAGTGTGTGTGTGGTTGAGAAGGAGGAGATTGGGACCTCCCTGTTTGTCAACAGTGAGCTCCTATAGAATCATGCCCTGAGTGATTAGCATGTATTAGCTCAAAATTGAGTTAGGGTTTGCTAGTTTTTTAATACTACCTCCTGCAGGGAACAGAATATTGCTTAAAACTCATCTTGAAACACAGAAATGCAAATTATCCAATAGGGATGGCATTTATGAGTACTTTGAACACTGTTGTCATCTGAATGTCAGAGATTCTAATGCAGAATATTCAGCTAAGGGTCTAATTATTGTCAACAGGGATTTTTTTTTTATATAACTGCCTAAAATCAAGCGTAGCAGGGGAAGAAGATCCTATAAGCTCAATTAGAATAAATTATTAGAGTGTGTTTTTATCAGCATTTGACTACAATAACTTTTATCAAAGATGTTTTCTGCTAACTTCTTGAAAGTGGTATTATGTGCTGCTAAAGACAGTGAAAGAAATACATCGTTGTCTTTGACTCATCTGAAAGCTTTCTGTGAAGTGACACTGTTGATGAAGTAGTGAGCATAAGTACTTACCCTTTTTTAAGTAAAATTTTTGGCTTCTGGCATATTTCTTCAATGCCTTTTCTCCTTGAAACTTCCAAAATCTGGCATGCTGGACTGAGAAGCTAGAGATTACTGCCACAGCATGTGTAAAAATGTATAAATTCCTTGTGCTCCAGCAAAAGAGTAGATAAGGCATGAGTGCCATGCAGATTTCTACATGTATGCTATTGATTACAATTGCTCATCTAGGTACAGTATTTTCCTGTTGCTTGCTTGCTTGAATAAAAATGCACTTTAGTGAGAAGTGGAAAATGTAAAGGTTACTAGACTACAGGTTTATCTTTGCATGCAGAGGTAAATTGTTTTGTGAGGACCAAATGCTCTATGAAGGATGGGGAAAATACAGCTGTGTCCTTGCTCTTTTTGTAAGCTCTTCCCTAGATGCTTGCAGAGAATTAGGGGATGGCAGGCATGACCACTTCATTGTGTGCCAAGACAGTGGAGTTAGGCTTTGATACTTGATGTGATGGTTTATGGCCAAATCAGGACTTCATGATTTATTGCCAAAAAAAGAGTGAAACCTGCTTAACTCAGATTCGGGGAGACATAATTAAAGGTGTCTTCTGATGAAGAAGCCTGTTTAGGTTCTTCCCTTAAGGTGTCTTTGCTAATAAGCTTTCATGAACATCTATGAACTGTGTGGAGTCAACTTCCATCCAACAAGGCTGCAAGCCTCTTTGGACTCATGTTGGTTCAAAACCGTGTTTGCTAGTGCCCTAGATTTTAGGAGTGTGTCTCAGCACCCGTCAGTGTTGAGGTAGTGTCATGGTGCAAAAAGAGTCAATGGTGCTCTTGGTGAAGCTAAGCAAACCCTTGAAGCATTATAACTGTGTTGACATGATACTGCCTTCCTGCTAATAAGCTTAATGAACCTCAGATATCTTGGTATCTGTCACATGGACTTTTCTCTGTGTTTGTTTTATTTATTTTATCCAATATGGCTGACAAGCTAACTCTTTTAGGCATCTGTGTTAACACTTGGCAGTGCTGGTACGGTGTTAACAGTCCCTCCGCTGTTTCCCAGGTATTTCAAGATCTGTTCAGAAAATAAACATTGGCAAACTTGAAGCTGCCTGAAGTTCTTGAATATGGCTGGAAAGCTGCCTAAGCATGCTTGTGATTTTTATTACCAGGCTCTAGAGAGTTAAACACTGACCTGTGGGGTTTTAGTGTTTTTCTTTATTACCAGTGGACTAGAAGGTATATAGTCTTCATTACACAAGACAAAACTTACTGTTTCTTTAAAAACACAAAATGGAGATATTTGTTGATAAACTCCTATATTAATTATGTATCTACGCTATATCATTGCTGGGTTTTTTTTCCTACTCTTAATATATTTAAGAAATGTGTTAGCATTGCTGCCACTGCCAGCTTTTTTTCATTGATGTTCATATCTTTTCTTCCCAAATTTCTACTCTCTGTTACTTAGTGTATACCATTTATGCCTGTTCTTTAAAATTCCAATTTTATATTGATTGTCACAGTTTTAGTTGTTAAATGTTTTCTTTTTAATTGCTGCCATTCCTTTGCTTTGTTTCTGTACTGCTGTAACTTCCTAATGAACTTGCTTTGTAGAATGATGGCTTCGGAGCTTTGTGATACCCATTAGAAAATGAAACCAAACCAAAAATTTGAAATTTGACCCATTTAAATAGCCATATATTGTGTATATATAGTGGTACATTCTGTCGCAGATGTGTCTGTATAAACTTAGATGATTTTAGTTGTTTTCTGTTATCTTCCTGTCCATTTTTCAATGTAGTTAGGGTGTAAGGGGTTTCTTAGAAACTTGTGATTACTTGCAGTTTTTTCATTAGTTTGTCATAATGAGTTTCTAATGGGACAACTATACCAAAGTATTTCCTGTTTAGATAGACCAGAGGGAGTCCAGTGTCAAAGCTGGTACTTCTGTTGTGCTCTTTTGGGAGAGAGAAAGTTCACAAAGTGGGTGTTGTTTTTATGCTTGTGGAAGGAGACAAATTATTGGCAGGTCTCTGTTGAGAAGCATTTGTGACTGTTTTCCTGTGCTGGTGAAAAATTTGGATATAGTCAAAAGATGATTGTTGGAGGTGGGACTGGAAATGCTACTGGGGCAAAGGAAGCATACGCAATTGAGTGCAGGTCTCTTCTTGGTTCTAGCCAGTGAGGATTTGCTCAGCAAGTTCAAGATGTGGCTAGCCTATTGAAAATAGTTACACTATTGTGTATCGTGTTAAGTTACACTGAGGCAAAAATGCCTTTTTTAGAAGTTGCAAACCATATCTGTGTGGATGAACGGCTGCATAGCTAGTCTTTGAGAGAGAGGGAGTTTGATGTTGAATACTTTTCTCGTTCTTTATACTGCACAGAGGCTTGCAGTGCATTTGTTGACCATCTTGTTTGTGCAGTTTTGTTAACTATGTGTGGCAATGTATTTCATGCAAGTTATTTTAGAAGACAGTAAACATAGTAATGGCACAGCATGAGTACACCCTTATTTAACTTTGAAGAGATTCCTGAAGTTCCTAGTCTGACTTCAGTTTTGGCTTTAGGTGTTGAGCTTGTCCTTGCAGAGGATTTATTTGAACCTTGATGACCTTTGTCTGTTGCAAGTACTTTAACTTTTGGGGATGACAGTGACATTTCTTTTTTGCAGATTAAATGAGAGAAGAAGGCTTTGTACAGGTTGCTCCAAGTGACGCTGATGTGGAATATGAGAATGTAAATGGAAATTACCTGACACTGGGGTTTTTTTTTTAGCATTGTCTATACCTTATGTAATCCTCTGTGTAATTCCTTCAAACTTCTGGCAGATCAGAGAGCAAACCTGCTCCCAGTTTCTTTAGATTTTTGTGCTGAATATTTTTCTGAAGTCACAAATGAATTATTTTAAAATGTAGTTACATGTGTACCACAGGCACTCCTTTCTGAAAAGGAAAATTGGAGAGCTGCGTCTTGTTTTTCTGTTGAAAAGTGAAGTTAAAATGTGTCCACGTTACTGGTGAGTGTAACACGCTTCTGTCTTTAGGTGTTTAAAACGCTAACAGGATTATTCTGGAGGTTCATCAACACGTCTGTGCTTCCCTGCTTCTGAGCTGGAGCTGCCCTGAGGAGTTGCTCCTTCTGCTACACCTGGCACAGGTGTTGTCTGACTACTGAAGGGTTGTGGGATGGGAAGCTGCAGGTTTCACCTTGTTACCGCCTGAACAGACAAAATCTGTGTTAAAAAATACAGTTCTAAGAAAGAGCAACTGTTTGATATTTACTGTAACAAATCTGGCTAATTTGCTTTTGGATCATATCACTAAAACTCTGTTTAATTTGGTTTATAGACAGTCCTTGTTTCTCTGCTAAAATTTCAGTGAGGCTGTCAGAATACTCTTCTTTCATCCTGAACCTGCTGATCTGCAACCTAAGTTAGTTTCGAGACTTAGTAGCATTTCTGAAGAGCTGAAGATGCTTTCCAATTCATCTAGTCTATCCCGTGAATCACACATTTGATCATACATCAAAAAACTTACTGGGACTTAGAGAAGGAATGCTTTTCCCAGTCTAAGAACAGAAAACAGAAGTAGCAATATATTCCTTCCTTAGAAATGGAAAATTATGAAAAACAATTAGTTAAGTTTCCTGTTTATGTCATACTACCTTTGATTGGTTTCGTGTGCAAAATGCAGTTTTGATTAATGTGCTTACCACATTTAAAATAATTTTATTAATGTTTAAGTGGTCCAAGTGCCACTTTGACTTCTAATTTAATTCTTGTTTCCAGCCAAGTACAACATGATTGTGTTAATTTTTTACATACACAATTCATATAAATCTAACTGATGTATCATTTGTGGTTTAAATGTACTTTTTTATTCTGTTAAATTTAATTTAATTATGCAGATGAGTTGTTTATTTCCATAGGTTCGCCTACTTAGGGAGGAAAAAGGTCCTGAACAATTCTAGCCTTATCAGCTTACTAAAAATATGCTTTTACTACTAATATATTGTATAATGATGAGGATAAAACCGATAAAACCACATGTAGCAAGTGCTAATTGAATAAAGCGTTTATAGGTGTGTATGAATGCTTCATTCATTTATAGTGAGTGTGTTACTGCCTTTTTGTACCTGTATTTTTGGTTTCTTCTATTAAAGGTGCTTTTTACTGTGAACAGTAATGTGCAGTAGGAAAGTGAGCACACAGGAAGTCTGTCTTGGTTACTTTAGCATGCTCTGTCAATGTGCATTTTTTCCCCTCAATTGCACAAAGGGTTATCATTGTTTTTATTAAATTTGGTGTTACTACTTTTATTCTACTCAGCCTTGCCACTTCACTTGGCTAAAATTAGACAGCAATAAAAACTTCCCTAGATCCTGCTAAAGGAGAAGATTAAATGTCAGATCTCTGTAACCTATAAGAGTTCATAGCAAAGTGCTGATAGTTGTGGCCAGATTTGCTTTCTTCCAAGGCAGTGGAGTTTTCTTCTCTGAAGAGCTCAGAGCTGTATAGAGGTGATAGCAGCAGAAGGAAAAAAAGGGAAATTTGGCACAAGTACTTTAAATTTAATCCGGGGTACATCAAAGTGAACAGCAAACCTGTCTGTGTATGTAAACAGATTCTTCTAGTAAGTTTTCTTGATGCCTTTTTGTTTTGCTAGATGATTAATTTGGTTAAGAACATGTATTAGAGGATATCAGTATGTTAGGTATCTTAAATTGAAAAGCTGCTTTGGCACATGAACTTGTTTACTTGCCTATATGCTAAAAGCAGAATATGTTTACACATGAAAATATTTAGGTATTTGAAATATGGTTGGCGTATTCCTAAATTTGACTGGGACAGAAATACATACACTGTGTGACACTGCCTTCTTCTCAGATTTAGTACTTACTCATTGGGTGACCATGAAAAATAATCAGTATCTGCCAAAATTATAGCACAAAACTCTTCATGAAAGCATAGCTGCATTTGCATAGCATAGCATGCACTGTATTTTAAGGTATGAAAATTCTGTTTGCTCCTAGACCCCATTTTTTTTAAATGAACAAAGACTGCTTCCAGACCTGTCAGGAGGTGAAAGCGGAAGTTGTATATTTGTGGCCTGCTCACTGCGGTGCATGAGCAACAAATGTTGAAATTGCCTCAGAAAGCAAACTGTGAAGGCATAAGCCAGGGAAGAGTGAGAGTGCGATTTGTAAAATGAATGAGTCTGAAATTCAGTTCTGGATTTAACTCCCAAATTCATGAATTTGGTGCTGCTGGACAAATGTCATAGGTTTCAACAACATGTAGCGGAAATAAGAATCTCATATATAATTTTTACATACTACCTACCTAAACCTTCAGGGTTCAAGACAGCTGCGAATTTGTACTCAGTCAGATGTTAATTTCTCCATTTCAACCAGTAAAATTGCACTCTTTCACCTGCAGTGTGGTTATAGAGCTAAGAAACCTGAACAACCTACATTTAAAAGTAAGTTCTGTTGTTCCACATAATGTACTAGGTTTGGTTTTAAATTGAAAGAAACCAGAAGGAAGAGCAGAAGTTGTTTCTTGTATGCTTTAATACCATGAGTTAAAAGTAGAGCCTCATTTGTGTGAAGTTTAGGTAGAATTTGCTTCATAGAGTTCTTCATGTCCAGTATCTTTACCAATTTCATGTCAATATTATTGAGCCAGGAGAAGAAGGGGCATTGAGGCAAATAGATCTGCTCCAGTATCAGTTATTTAGTGCTGTTTGTTTGATCTCTTCTAAAATAATTTTGTAAGGGCTAGCATTCTTCTTTTTCCATGACATCTCATTTTTCCAGGATTGTTCGGGTTTTGTTGTCAGGCTTTTTCCAGGGTTGGTTTTTTTTTTTGGCAGTTTGTCTGGAAATTTTTCCTTGAGTTGAAAGAAAGGAATACTACTAAAACTTAAGATTAAACATTTAGTATGGTAGTTTTAATTTAGGTGTAACTTTTAGTTATCTTCAGTGTTCCTGAAGATAGATTTGCACTCAGCTAAATCCCCAAATGTTTATATGAAAGTAGATTTGAGTGTAATACTAGGTAGCCTGGAAGAGTTGGATTTGGTTTGGTTTGTTTTGGTTTGTTTTTTTTTTTTTTTTCAGAAAGATAAAA